>PVKY010006715.1:0-15659 GCA_004027775.1 Bradypus variegatus
CGATGGTCTAATCTTTTAAATTTGATAGAATTTCAAACATACAGAAAAGATGAATGAACAGTTCAAGGATCTGAGCCCCCCAGGGCCGTGTTTATAGCCTTGGGCTGCTCACCTTGTCCAGAGCCGCCCGCCAACCTGCCTCCTGCCCTTCACCGCCACCTCCAAGGGCAGCTGCTGCAGGGGCCACCTCCAATTACCGGACAGACGTAACCCTTCCCTTCCTCCAGTTCTCTCTGTATTAAGCCATTCATGCATCTACAAAATCCCCTTGGCAGAGGCAGAGATTAGGGTCTTTCATGCTTGTCACCTCCTATAACTAGTATAGTCCTGGGATTTCCAGATCTTTAGAGAAGAACTGACCTTCTATATGGCCACACTGTCCATTTATTTCCTCATAGTCTATGCCCAAAGAAGACTAAAAAAAAAAAAAGCTGCTCACAATGGCGTGTGACCCAAGTACACCTTAATGACAGTTACAGTTGTGTGGCCCTTTTCCTGAGGAATCCCGGCTCACTCACTCCTCGCGCGCTGGGCACACTGAGACCGCTCAGGAGACAGGCACACCTTGGAGATACCATAGGTTCAGTTCCAGACCAGTGCAATAAAGCAAATATCGTGATAAAGTGAGTCACAATTTTTTTATTGCCCACTGCATATAAAAGTTATATTTACACTGTTTTGTAGTCTATTAAGTGTGCAATAGCATTATGTCTAAAACAGCAACATACATACCTTAATTTAAAAAATACTGTATTGCTAAAAACTGCTAATCATCATCTGAGCCTTCAGTGGGTCATCATTTTGCTGGCGGAGGGGCTCGTCTCCATGCTGATGGTTGCTGACTCACCAGGGTGGTGGTTGCTAAAGTTTGGGTGGCCGTGGCAATTTCTTAAAATAAGACAACAGTGTAGCTTGCCACATCGATTGTCTCTTCCTTTCATGAAAGAGTTCTCTGCAACATGCGATGCTGCCTGACAGCATTTTACCCACAATAAAACTTTTTGCAAAATTGGAGTCAATCCTCTCAAACCCTGCTGCTTTTTTATCAACTAAGTTTCCATAATATTCTAAATCCTTTGACGTCATTTCAAAAATGTTCACAGCATCTTCACCAAGAGTAGATTCCATCAGAAGAAACCACTTTTGTTGCTAATCCATAAGAAAAAACTCCTCATCTGTTCAAGTTTTATCATGAGATGTAACAATGAAGGCACATCTTCAGGCTCCACAAATGGTGAATCCTTTCAAGCAGATTTTCCATTGACTTTGCCCAGATCCATCAGAAGAATAATTATCTATGGCAGCTACAGCCTTTCGAAATGTATTTCTTAATAAGACTTGAAAGTTGAAACGACTCCTTGATACATGGGCCACAGAATGGATGACGTTAGCAGGCATGAAAACAACCTTCATCTCATTGTGCAGCTCCGTCAGAGCTCTTGAGGGAATAGGTGCACTGTCAACAAGCAATAATATTTTGAATGAATCTTTTTTCCTGACCAGATCTCAATAGTGGCCTTAAAATACTCAGCAAACCATGTTGTAAACAGATGCTGTCATCCAGGTTTTGCTGTTCCATTTCCAGAGGACAGGCAGAATAGATTTAGCCTAATTCTTAAGGATTCCTAGGATTTTTGGAATAGTGAACAAGCATTGCTTTCTAAAGTCACCAGCTACATTAGCCCCTAACAAGAGAGTCAGTCTGTCCTTTGAAGCTTTGAAGCCTGGAGGCCAGGCACTGACTTCTCCTCTCCAGCTATGAAAGCCCTAGATGGCATCTTCCAGTAGAGGCTGTTTCAACTACCTTGAAAATTGAAAATCTGTTGTTTAGTGTAGCCACATTCTTAGCTAGATATTCTCAGTAGCCTGCTGAAGCTTCTACATCACCACCTGCAGCTTCACCTTGTACTTTTACCTTAAACCTCATGAACCAGCTCTGCTAGCTTCAAACTTTTTGTCTGCAGCTTCCTCACCTCTCCCAGCCTTCAAAGAAGTGAAGAGAGTTAGGGCCTTGCTCTGGATGAGGCTTTGGTTTAAGGAAATGCTGTGGCTGCTTTGATCTTCTGTTCTAAAATGTTCTCCATATCAGCAGCAAGGCCTGTTTTGCTTTCTTAAATTCATGTGTTCACTGGAGTGGCACTTTTAATTTCCTTCAAGAACTTTTCCTTTGCATTCACAGCTCAGCTAGCTGTTTGGCACAAGAGGCCTAGTTTTTGGTCTGTCTCAGCATTCGGCATGCCTTCCTCACTAAGCATAATCATTTCTAGCTTTTGATTTAAAGTTAGAGACAGGAGACTCTTCCTTTCACCTGAACACTTAGAGGCCACTGTAGGGTTATTATTTGGCTTAATTTCAATGTCTTCATGTCTCACGGAACAGGGAGGCCCGAGGAGAGGGTGAGAGGCAGGGGAATGGCTGGTTGGTGGAGCAGTCAAAATGCACACAACATTATCAGTTGTTCGCCGTCTCATATGGGCCCAGTTTATGGCACCACAAAACAATTACAATAGTAATGTCAAAGATCATTAATCACAAATCACCATAACTGATATAATAGTAATGAAAATTTTTGAAATATTATGTGAGTTACTAAAACATGACACAGACACAAGACGTGAGCACATGCTGCCGGAAAAACGGCACCAAGAGACTTGATCAACGCAGAGTTGCTACAAACCATCTGTTGGTAAAAACAGCAATATCTGTGAAGTGCAATTAAGTGAAGTGTACCTGCTACTTCCATCTGAGCTGCCTGCACATCCAAGGAAACAACCGTTTAAGTGCTGGTCACAATTCACTAACCGGAATATTGAAAACAATCTTGTTCAAACCTCAGCTCCAAGGCAATCAGTAGATGGAAGTCCGACCGGGATCAGGGTAGAGAGCAGAGGTGCAAGGGGATTTCATGCTGACGACTGCTAAAGCACTGATGCAAAAATTCCTAAAAAATTTTTAGGATATCCAGGATATATGTATTTGTCACTGTTAATCATATGTATTTGTCACTGTTAATCAAGTCTGCCTTAAAGAAATCAGTGAAGAGGCAGAGTGAAAGGAGATGCTTCATTGAATTAAAACATTCAGAAGACAAAATAGGTATTGAAAATCATGTATGGATTAGCCTTGAATTTTAAGTAAAAGAATCACTATGTGCTTACATAAGGAGAGTTTATTGCTAGTACATGGACTCTCTCACACCCCTGAAAAGGTTTATGTAAAGCTTGCTCAGAGGCAGAAAATGTCCAACCACTTGGTTTTCTTCCATTCCACGTTCCGCAATTCTGCAGCACAAGGGCACGCGGTGTGTCTCAGGGCAGACGTCACTCTTGTCCACCAGGGGGCAACACACTCTCACCTATCTCCTCACCCAAGGGCAAGAGGGCAATGAACACTCATTAAAAGCAGAAGTTTCAGGTGTTTGAGCGATATTTATCTATGCAGAGCTGAAATAGCTTCTCCTGTCCTGAAAAATCACACTGTATACATAACTGGGTTAACAGGTAAAACACATTTGGAGCCAATACTCAAAACCTATGCAACTTTGTAACCACAAACCCAAGTAGTTGTCCCTTTTCTGCCTCTAAGGCAAGCTTTATATAAATAATCCAAAGGAAAATACTAACACAAGTAAAAAGATGTTAAATTTTTAAAAATTCTTTACATTACTAATCAAAAATATTATAGTAAGTAAAGAAGTGGGGTAAGGCCAGGTTGAGGATGTTCAGGGCAAAGTGCACAAAAACAGGAGAGAACCTCACAGTAAGCATTTCCAAAACTGGGCACAGGACGGGACCAAGGGGGAAAGGGACGTCAGGTACACTACTGAATTCCACAGTGCTTGGCTGGGCCAGTGAACGCCGTATTCAGCTGGTAGCACGAAGCTTTACGTTGCTGGGGGAAATGGTACTGACAGCACAATTTCTGCCCTTCTCCCCTCATCATTCCGGTGTCCACCAGATGAGCGAAGGCACCCCACAGAAAGGCACCCTGGGGTGGCCAAGCACCGACCACTCACCTGCAGTTAAATAGGCGTAATAGCACTGGGACCACCTGGATTCATTTTTTAGCCGCTCAAAGGAATCAAATGCGTCCTTGAAATTCAGCTCTATCATGCTGCACCAACCTATGAGAGAGAGATATTTTTAGCATACTTCCATAAGACCATGAGCTTTGCACCCCATTTGTAAGCTACAAATCTCTGATATTGCTGACAAACTTTCTTGGTGAGTGTTCTATGTGAATTACCTGAAAACTTAAGTTGTTTTTTTAACCCCTAAGATATACCATCAAAGCTTTGAGTAGGTGAGACTCATTTATCTCACAATCAAGCAGTATAAGAGGGAGTGATTTAAAATGCTCCAATTTGCCTCATGCCGTTGTGAGACTACTAAGCCAGACAGTCCTTCTCCAGCACAAGCAGGCGCAGAACAAGCAGCAGCAGAAAGCAATACAATTAGATTCTGTACACAGCAGCCACCTCAAAAAAGGCTTACAGCACTCATTCACCCCGATATTTAATTACTACAATTAAGTTCTCAAACCCTTGTGAGAGTAGAGAGCAGGCCAATCGGAAATTGAGTACTTGCCCACCCTCCCCTCTGCAAGTTGGTCACGGATGGAGCTGCAATAGGACCTCATCCTCAGTGGACCGAACGCAACGAAGCTGGCTTTCTGGCAAAGAGCAGCAGTAACTAAAACAAAAGGAATTTTATTCCCATTGATAATAATAGTATCTGCCATCAACTGTGCTAAGCACTATGTTAGGCACTTTCTGGAATTTTTCTAATCCTTATTAAAACCCCTGCAAAGGTGGGTGATGGTGCCCCCTTTACACCAACGAGGAAACCTAAAGCATCAAGAGGTTGTATGACTTGGTCAGAGCCGCATGACCAGAAAGATGGAAGGACTGTGGAAGGCCAACGTTCTTTCCTCTACTCACTACTGCCAACACTCTCTACTGCCACAGACTGTGAAACTGTGTACAGAGGAAGGCCACCAAATCCACGCTTTTTATCCAGGTTCTTTGAACCACCTTTCGTGCCGCATCATGGCCACTAAACAGAGCGCCATCGAGTTTAGATGACATAAGAATACATTTTCCGTGGGATTGTACTTCATCTACTCTCCCCAAGCCTTACCAGAGGTTTTGACTGGGCACGGCCCAGCCTTTTAGTCTGCCTTTCTCTTTAAAAGGACCCGGGGAGACAATTTTGTCGACTGGCGAAGCACATGACAGACATCCGAGGGTCCAACCTAATAGGGGATCCTCAGATGACATAACCATGGCCTCTGCAGACTGCTTTTTGGATCCTAATTTCTCTTTTGATTCCCCTCAGTATCTTCTTGGATCATCATTTCTCCTCGCACTACTACTCCTTCATTCCTTTTCTACAAGCTACACAGTGTGACTTTCAAGTGTTAGGCCAAAACTCTAAAAAGCATGAACTCCTTTAAAATTTTTTTGTTTCAAGCCTAAAATTGTGCTTCCTCTTCTCAGCCTAATGGAGGAACTGTTACCTAAAAGATTATGGAATTACTAATGGATAGGATTGGAGAATTCTAGTGCAGTCAGCAAAAAAAGAGGCAATTTTGAAGACAAATAAATACTTCCAAGTCTGCTTAAAAGTGTACCTCCAGTAGGGAATGGGTTTCTGGGAGCCAGACACCCTGGCGACTGCTCCTGACCTGGGCTTTCATCTAAGCCTCACGACTGCACACTCCTGGAGAATTCAGTATCTCAAAAGCCTAAGAAACCTGTCCAAGGACTCCAGAGCAAGTTGGTGGGAGAGATGAGCTTGTAAGCCACACGCCTAACTCCCACCAAATCGTTTTGAATCCTAATGTGCAGTCCAAGGCATTTACCAATGGTTACTAGTCAATTCATTTAATAGGACCTAGTATCCTAGAATCAAAATGTTATAAAGAACAAAACAGTAACGACAAATCAGATGGATTAAGGATCATTACGGGTGCTAAGATAATCCTCAAAGGCAGTAAGCATTTTGCAGAAATACCAACTGAACAGCATTAAAAAGGAAATATTGCACAGGAAAGCATTAAACACTCTTTCATAACAAGAAGCTGTACAGACATTGCATATTTACCAATTTCGTACAGACAGACATGCTGAATTTCTCTCTGGTCTATTGCGAGTTCCAAAGCAGTGTGGAAAGAAGTCAAGGCACTGTTGATTTGACACTTAGGAAAAAAAATGAAAATAGTTACTGGCTAAGATCTGTTAACATTAAAATCATCACAGTTCAAAGATTTTTTTCTTCTCAATAGTTACTTTAAGCAGAGAAAGATAACTCCTCCCCCGTCTCCCCTTCTGCATAGCTGATTCCACCAGGGAGGACTCAGCTCAGACCCGCCTCCCCCTGCAGCACCCCCTTCACCCCTGCACAACAGAACTGTATTGCACTTGTTTGCTAAGCCAGCTCCAGTTATCAGGCACATTCTAAAAAGGTAGGTACCGTTTCCTCTCCTTTGTATACCCAACCCTGGCATAGAAAGAATCTCAAACTATTGAGTGAATGGGCATATGAGGCTATTCCCAGTTAGCGTAGGCCTCCTGGATCTCTCTCCTACGTGACCCACTCCCTTTGTATACCACAATTTACAGTTTGATCCTCTACCCTATAAGAGTCTTCTTCAATTGCTTCTGGTCATCAGATCTCCTCTCCACAATTTAGACAGTCTCTGAGGCTCGAGGTTACATTTCTGACGTTTGCATTCATCTAACACTGTTGCTGGCACCCCGATGGCAACGAGGTGAGCTCTGGTGCAGGCTCGTTTTCTTGTCTCAAGAAAGAATTCAGGGACAAGACAAGAGGAGGAGTAGCAGGCAGTGAAGTTTATTTGAAAAGCCGGCACGCACCGGGAAACAGCAAAGGTTGCTAAGAAGGAACACACGCTAGAGAGGTCAGCACGGGCGTACCCGAGAGAGGTTCCGCACCCGGTTGAGCTATGCCCAGGTTTTACGCTAGCTGCTGCCGTGCCTCAGGCCAGGGTCGGGGGTGGAAACTCCTCTCCCCTACCCTGGCTGAACCCCTCCCTTCCCTCCATCTGGCTCTCAGCCGACTCTGAGAAGTAAGGTTTGGTCCTCCTGCTGCTCAGCCCCCCCTTTCTCCCTCTGCCTGGCTATGTCAGCTGGCTCTGAGAGGAAGGCCTGGGTCCTCCTTTTGCTCAGCCCCTCCTTCCTGCTCTCCATCTGGCTATCTCAGCTACAGCCTGATGCTGACCCTCCATCTGAACCAACGGGCACCCCTGGCCTGCCCCGAGTGCCCTACCCCGGCCCACCTCAACACTGTCTAGACCCCGAGACCCTCAGGTGTCTGTGCTACTCTTTCTCATTAAATCATTTCACTTTCTCTTCCACTAAAGCCCTTGCAAAGTCTGCCTACCTGATGCCACAAGCACTTGACAAGAGCATCTACAAAGCGTGACCAGGATAGAGAGGGTTAGATTAAATCCTAGTAAGGGAAGTTGACACGTTTTAAGTATCTGCAGCAACAATAAATATAAATCCGAACTCCCCGACGAGGTGAACAGCTGCTCCCAGTGAGGGTGCCCAGGGGTGTTCCCTCTGGCCGCCTGGGTGGCGCAGAGCTCTGGCCCCTGCCCACACACCCCTGGGCTGCGGGCACCCCCCTCCGCCCTCCTGCCTGGGCCTGGCACTGCCTCCCTCTGCATCTCCCGAGCTCCCCTCTGCCCCTCTCCAGTGCCAGCCCAGCAGCCTGGAGGGCCACACGGGGAAGCTGCAGACTCCCCTGAGACCAGCCTCCAAAACTGCAGCCCTCAGCTCCTCCTGTCACATGGTCCCTGGGGAGGTCCCCGGGACACGGATACACAGTGGGCCTGCGAGTGACCTTCAGGACAGCCTGGGCGGGAACACTGTCACCAGTGACTACAGCCAAGGCTGGGGCTGCATCCAGAACAGCTCAGGGCCCAAAGGAGCCCTCCACTCTCTGCCCCCAGGAAGGTGCAGACTGTGGCATCTGATATATCATCACCGTCCACGAAAGCAGACGAGGTAGTCACCGACAGCACCTCTCACCATGAGTTCCTGCTCTCCAGCAGCTTAAAACCTGGTTGGAGAGAACCTCACAGGAACGCGAAAGAGCCCACAACCCTGAACGTGCTTACAGCGATTCTAGGTACAAAGCCAAATGGCAAAGAGGCAAAATGAAAAGGTCAATCTTTCACAAATAGTGTGAGTGTGAGTGTGAGAGAGAGAGAGAGAGAGTGTGTGTGTGTGTGTGTGTGTGTGTGTATGGGGGTGTTATGAGTTGAACTCTATCCCCCAGAAAGACAAGTTCAAGTCCTACCCAGACTGTGACCTTATCTGGAAATAGGGTTTTGAAGATGCAACTGGTTAAGAGGAGGCAGAAATGGGCGGGGAGGCCCTGGGCATCATGCCGCTGTCCTCACAGGGGGAGGGCAACTTGGAGAGTGCACAGGACATGTGGTGACGCATGAAAGCCTGAAGGGCTGCGGCTGCAAACCACAGAACACCAGGGTTGCAGCAAACCACAGAAGCCAGGGAGGGCTGAGGAGGGATTCGGGAGAGCGTGGCCCTGCTAACGCCCCCAAGACTGCGAGATACACTTCTGTTGATTGAAGGCACCCAGCTGCAGTCCTCTATCCCCCGGGAAACTAAGCCAGCAAGAGGCCAGAGCCGAGAGCTTCATGTTCCTGTCGGCTCATCTCTAGCTTTCCTTTTCCTGGACCAACAACCCTCTTCCGGCTTCCCACGTGGCTCCACTTAGCTTATTTACTCAGAAAGCACCGCGTCTGTGCGCTGCTGCCTCAGCGGCCTCAGCTCTCGGACACAGGGCATCTGAGGATGGGCCGGCCCCACCGAGGCAGCCCAGCGGCAGGCCCACAGCCCGACAGCACAGGGCCACGCCGCCCTTCGGAAGACAGAGACGTGCCCAGCGGACACTTCCCAGGCAGCAACTACGTGCCAAGGCTGGGGCTAGGCTCTGGAGACAGACAGACAGTCGGAACAAAGCTCTGATTCCAAAAAAGAAGGAAGAAATATTTGAATCAACATAATTACTCTTAACCCTTTGGAAAGCTGTGAGATAGGCAGGTTTTAGTTCTACTTCCAGATAAAGAAACCAAAGTTCAAAGAATTCAAAGTTCTGTCGTTTTAAGCCACTGTCTTTACAGTAAGTTTTACACAGTCCTAGGAAAGTAATGCAGCATATTTTTTAACAAGTTAAACTGTGAAGAAAGTACTACGCTCTTTCTGTTATAAGCACTGTAACAGGATTTGAAAGTACTGTTGTTGTGGAGTTTAACAATATAATCCCAAGAACAAGCATAACTATGAAATTAATTCCAGCTCTGCCCTAATCACTCAGTGAGAAATACAATGAACCACCATTAAAATAGTGGAAATACATCTTCCCTTATTTTTCAGCAAAATAATTAAAAATAAAAAATTATCTGTTGTGGGGTTTTTTATGATTACAAATTAAAATACAAAAATAAAAAGGCAGAGAAAGGAGAATTATTCTCAATTTGATACACTATTCACAGTTTAATTTTTAAAGAAATACACATTTCCCCCCTGAATAGAATTTGGAAAATAGGCTGGAATGAAAAAGCCATTAATCCAAGAGTTGATATTATAGGATGGGCTTTTGTCTTGTGAATCACAAAATCATTTGAAGCCTCAGTTTCATCTCCCATCAAATGAGAAAAAATATTGGCTAGCTTTATCTACTTCCAAAGGAAGCCACAGAGAAAAAAGAGTAAAAGTTTTTTCCAAGTTAAACAGAGATCTCTGAAATTAAACATTATCTGTAGCCACTGACTGTTAGGACAAAGATACAGTATGTTTCCCCTTTATTCAGGATTATGCTTCTGTCTTCTGGTAAAATGATAGGTTTTTGATAAGTCTTACATATTTCTTATACATTTATTCCTAGGCTTTTTACAATATTCATGGCAATTGTAAAAGGGATTTGTTCCTTCACTTTATTCTCTAAGTGAGTGTTGCTGGTATATGGTAGGACTTGATTTTCTGCAAGTTGGTTTGTACATGTCACATTACTATACCCTCATAAGTGCTCATAAAATTTTTCTTAGTTTTTTCTCTTGGGCTTTTTAGGGAGACATTCAAATCAATTGCAAATAATGACACACTGTTGTCACTCCCTTAAAATATACTTTCTTTTTAATTGGCTAAAATTATCAGTTAAAATACTGGATGATGCCAATGAGAGCACACATCCTTGCTTTACCCCTGCTTTCAATGTTTCACCATTAAATATGGTTTACTACCAGTTTTTAGTAGATGCTATTTTTACCAAATAGAGAAATTTCCTTCTATTTCTAATTTCTAAAAGTTTGTTTGGTTTTTAAAAATGTGGACTGGGTAGTGCATTTTATTAAATACCACTCAAGCATCTATTGATAGAACCATATGAATTTATCAATTACTTCCTTAATGCAGAGAATGACAAACAAATTTTCCCTGGCTGAATCTCCCTTACCTATTTGGAATAAACCCTACTAGGACATATTATGACATTAAAAAAGGCATTGTTGGATCTGACTTGCTAAACTTATTTAGAATTTCTATGTTCAGAATGAAGATGGATTATCATTTTCTGTTTAGATGAGTTTTGATGTCAGGGTAATGCCAGACTTACAGAATGAGTTGAAAATATTTTCACATTTTTCTATGCTTTGGAATTATGTAAATAATTAGTTCATTTTAAAGATATACCTTTCAATTGAATAACTAATCTAAAATGTTTAAATCACCTTAATTCAATTTTTTTTTCTTACTGGAAGAATAAATTTTTATCAATAGTACCAACTATCAGTGCCAACTTCATAGCCAATATCATTTTGGACCTTAGAAAATATCTTTTTGTTCTTACTCTAAGAGGGATATTGAAATAAATGAATTCATATAAATAAAATGCTCTCAGGAAAGGTTTCTTGTCTTTAGAAATAGGAGTTATGTCACCTGTTAATAGCTCTGGGAAAGAAAGAACAAGATTGTTTTCCATCATTCCAAGCATACATTTATAGTAAGTGGCAATTAAGCCTCTCATAAATTGTTTCAGAACCACCAAGAGAATTTCCAGATTTTATCTAGTAGACATAATTAAGAGCTGTAAATTAAGAGTCTACCACAAATACACAAGCACGTATTCGTGCCTTAATCCCATACCCATATTCTTTGGAGACGTAGACGACCAGGAAAAACAGAACATATAACACTGAGGGAAAGAGTGACTGCATGCAACATTTCTACTCAAGTTTAAAAATGTAAGTTACTCTTGCTAAAATATCTCTGCATTAATATGTTTTTAAAGCCCTTTAGAAAGTAAAGATCTTAAAGTACAAATGTGAAGACACAAAATAATTAGTTTTCCAAGTCAGCACGTAAGCCTGTGGTCTCCTGGTCTAACTCAGAGATTTTTACTAGCAGCACCAACCCGAGAAGATTCTCTACATTCAGCTATGGGGCAAAAGGTTCTTTTGGAGCTAGGTTGCAAAGGAAGTGGAAATGGAAACAAGGCAAAGTTCTCTCTGGCCTTGACCCAGGTTAGCGTCAAAAGGATATCAAATTCCAGGCTTCCCTGAATCTGCAACACAAGATTGCTTCCCAAGTGAATAGTTCCTTTTATACCACCGCCAAATCGTGTTTAACATTTAACTGACAAAAACAGCTCACAAAAAAAAAGGTCTGGGCTCAGAGCCCATCTGCTGGCACTGCAATTGTGTTTGTATAACTTAATTCTGCTAGTTAAACATGAGGGAGGAGATAACTGTGACAATGGCCAATCAAAGAACACAAGTCCCTGTGGCCTCAGCTGCTGGGCAAGGGTGTTCCCCAGTCTATAGTTTGAAGGTGTATTTGCTTTGGAGAACACTCAAGTCTATTAGAGAAATAAGTTTGTAGTTTGCAAAACTTTGGCAAAATCTTTGAAGATGTTTTAAAGTAGCTAGTAAGCAAAAAGTTTGTGAAACAGCAGAATTCATGGGATCTAGTAAGACTAAAATAAGCACTTGGCAAGTATACCGTGTGTGTAAATGTGTGTTAGAGAGAGAAGGACCGAGATCTACTTAATATTCACAGGCACCTGGGTACTAAGTACACATGAGCACTACATACTCAAGATACTAAATATACATGAAAACGTCATGTTTGTGAGTTTTAGGTTCTTCATTTGACCACCTAGTGGCGACAGCCTTTCTGCTGCTGCCACATTCTCTCCGCGCAAGAAACACTAGTAAGACTCAGGGATGCCCTGTGGATGCCCCTTTCTGAATTCTCAACTCTGGCCTTGTAACCACACCGGCAGCGAGAGGCAGCGAGGAGCGCCAGTGGGGCCGAGCGAGCAGGACACAGGGAGCGTGGCTGCTCGCACTGCCTGCTCCCGTCCTAAGACCATTCACTGACACTATCTTTCCCCTCGCTTCTTGTCATGTGTCTTAAATTGCTTTCGTGAACTGTGTGACTTGAGCCCATTTTAATTTGCTGTAGTCCCTCTCTGCTGTGGCTTCTGGTGGCATGCTTGGAAGCTCCCATGGCATCGGTGGTGTGTGGTGAAATGAAAGAGGAAAACCCCAGGTGCTCGTGGGAGACAGAAATGGGCAGAGTCAACCATAAGAGATTCCCTCCCTTGGGGAACCGTGCACACCCTTGCCACCCTCAGACATGGAGGGCACGGAAGCGTCCTGCTTCTCCGGAAAACTCTGGTGTAAAAGAAAAAGTAGAGCACCAGACCCATGCTGAGCAAATCATAGTATCTCCTCCTCAGTCCGGATGCGGAACCTACCCCCTGGAGTTCTTATGGATGAGGAGGGTGGACAGGAATTACCTGCCTGCATGCACACACGTACGCGTGCATTTCATAGTGTGCAAGCAAGGCCCGCGGGTATAACCTACTTACTCTTAGGGTAGTAAACTGCAGAGTAATTTGTATAAGATACTAGTAATTTGTATAAGATACAGTTTAGAAGTGGCCTATTTCCCAATACTTTGTTTCAAACTGAATGTTTTTAATATTAGCCATTCATGTTCCCATGTTGTCTTAATTTGCATTCCCTTGATTCCAATGCGAGCTTCAGACATTATAGGCCCCTTGCAGATCTTATTTTATGGCTCATCTGTTGAGGGGTTTTGTCTCTTTTTCTTTTTGTAGGTTTATATTTATCCTTTCATTATGTTCTAGTGTTGTAAGAGCTCTTTCTACAGTAAGGATGCTAACCCTTAGACAATCATTTTTTCCCCAGGTTTTTTTTCCTTCATTTTAAAACTTTTTAATTGATGTTTTGGTAAGATCGTATATTTTTATGTTGTCTATCAATTGCTTGATCAATATATGATCAATTTCTATCAATCCTTTCCTTAATATTTTTAGTTTAAGAGTTATGCTTAGAAAGTCCTTTATGGAGTTCTCACTGCTACTATGGACATGGAATCAATGAACTTTGCATAATTAGGGAAACTTTTCAACATGTCATAAACATGGCTGCTCTTATTCTGACAAAAATCCAAGGACTACAGATCTGTAACTATCAACACAGAACTAAGTGGGAACGAGCAGGACATTGGTGTCTTCATTCATTCAACACACACACAACACTGAACCCCAACACCTTGGTCTGAGCAACCAAGATACAGCAGTGACCCAAACAGACAAAGTTCCTGCCCTTGAGGAGCTTATGTTCTCCTTCCAACAAGGAGAGATGGAGAGTGACCCAATAAGGAAAGCACTTGACACAGCATGTCCCATGAGGGCAAGTCCTCTGGGCAGAGAGGAAGTGGAGGGGAGGTTAATTAGGGGGACAGGGAGTCCAGGGTGGAGTGAGGCTGCAACGCTCAATGCCACGCTCAACAGAGGACTCCCAGAGAAGGCAAGTTGAAACCAAGACCCAGGAGAGGTGAAGGAGAGGTGAAGAGCATTCCAGGCAGGGCCAGAAGGCACAAAGGCCCTGAGGTGGGCGTGTGCCCTGTACGTTGGAAGGAGGAGGTCAGTGAGGCCGGAGGGGAGTGGGGCTCAGGGTGTGCACCGGGTGGGGGACAGACAAGGAGGTGGCAGAGGCAACAGGGAGCCAGTTCCTGCAGGGCCTCATACACCACTGTACGGCTTCATACGCCACTGTAAGGCTTCTGCACTCAATGAGGCAAGAAGCTCTTGAAGGATTTTGCACACACAGGCACAACTTGACATGACTTAAACTTTCCCACCATCACTTTAGCTGCTGTATCGAGTACAGAAAGAACAAAAGCGGGGAGACAACTGGGAGGCCACAGAGAAAAGCCAGATGACTGGGGCTGCAGGTGGTGTGCAGGGTGGGTAGAAAGAAGTGGTCTGATTGTCCATATATTTTGAAGAGTAGAGCCAACAAGATTTACTAATGCTGTGGATGTGAGGTGTGAAAGAAAGAGAAGTAAAGGATGACTCCAAGGTTTTTGGCACAGGAGGACAGAGTTAGCATCAAGAAAGATGCAGAAGGATGCAGGAAAATAGCAGTTCTGGGGACAAGACAGAGCATTTGGATGAGCTCCATATTGGAGATGGTGAGCAGGAAATTAGACATAAGTGTCTGGAACTGAAGAAGGAATTCTGAGCTTGAGAATAAATGTAAGGGTTGCTAGGATATATGGGTAGTCATGAGACTGGATCCCTGAAGGAATGAGGGAAGTAGGAAAGGGAAAAGTCCAAGAGCTCAGGGGCCCCTTCCAGCAGTGAGAAGTTGAGCAAAGGAGCAGGAACCAGCAAAAGAGATTGAGGAGTGGTGAGCTTGGAGGCAAACCTGTAGGGTGGGAGATCCCTGAAGCCAAGGAAAGGGGAAGAAAAAATCAGCAATACTGAACAGAAAGCTACACCAGAGGAAATTAATCTCTTTAGAAACATGGCTGATAAGCTCTCTGTATTTAAAGTGAGAATGTTGAGCAGGTGTAATGGATATAAGAGGTTTCTGAAATTCCTAATTAATTAATAAAATCCCTTATAGAAGAAAATGACAGACTATTTGATGTGAACATGAAACACAAAAGAGAACCAGCAGAGAAGCAAAAGATGATGCTGACCCTGAAACATATTTCCTAGAAAATTGGGCAGAGGGTTTCAGTGAGTTACCAGGAGAAAATGGATCCAGTCTGTACTGTTTGTTACTGCTGACCACATAACAAACTGCCAACTGGGAAAGTACACATAGATTTTTTTTACCTCGGGGATGTTCTGTGACTTTCCATTTGTCCTTTCAGTCTGTCCAAATTTTTGACATAAGAACTCCCCAAGAGCCTATTATAAATAACCATTAGAAAGTACAGATCTCCAAATGATAACTACAGTCAATACTCTGGAGTCCAGTAAAATTGAAAGAGCAATTATTGCTGGAATGCAACATTTTTATCTGCTCTTTGATGCACTTTTGTATTTTACTCATGGTCTCAAACTGACCTGTGTAATTTAAACAAAACAAGTTGGTTAAGCATATGCATTCCAATGCTGAGCCTGAAAAGGTGCCTGAATAGTCTTTAGAGAAGGCTGCTTTATCGAGAGTATCTGGTCTCATCATAAAAGGAGTGTGTGTGTGTGTGTGTACATAAAAGGTGTGTGTGTGTGTGTACATAAAAGGTGTGTGTGTGTGTGTGTGTGTGTGTGTGTGTACATGAG
>PVKY010006716.1:0-15660 GCA_004027775.1 Bradypus variegatus
TAATACACATATTCAATTTTTGGCTCATCATATTGAGATGTGGCATCACAGGAGTTGGAATCAAGCTGTACTTACCTACAAGGCTAACTGTCTGTTTGATTTGGCCTGAGAGACAATAGGAATGCTCCCAACTCAAGATTAGCATTCTTCCATCTGCCTAGTAGTAATTGAAATTAAAGAGGAATGAAGGCTTTTACAGTTGTGTGGGAAGCAGCATGGAAAGAAAGAGCTTTAGAGTATGATAGACCTGAATTCTAATTCCAGTCCTAATATTTACTAGATTTTCAATCTTTGGCAAGTGTTAAGCTTTCTGTGCCTCAGTTTCTCATCTGTGAAATGAAGGTAATAAAGTTGCCCTTAGGATTGTCGTGACAATAAATGATAATGATTCTCAGCATAAACTCTGGTTTTGACTTTGCACTAACAGTGGTTGAGAGGCTTCCATCAGAACTTAATTGTCTCTGGCCTAGTACATCATTTCATACTTTTCAAGCCACTTACATTAGCTTATGTTATCTTCATAGTGTGCCCAAAGAGGGAAAGATAGTGTGCTTATTCCCGTTTGACAAATGAGGAAATTGATGCTCAGAGAACTTTTCTTTTGTCTGAGGACTAGGGACTTCCAACTCCTAGTTCAGGACTCGTCTTATACACCAAGCAGTCCTTCTAGTTGAGGCAGCACAGAATTCTTCCTATGTCCTCTTTTAGAATTAAAGCAGCAGTTTTCCCAGAATTCTTATAAACATCTCTTTATAACTCACTGGCCCAAGGGGAGGCTGGGAAAATGAGTATTTAGCTGTCTCATTGCCTTCCTATATAAAATTGGGGTTTATTTGGCTAGGATGAAGGGAAGAATAGGGGTATTGGTTAGGCATTTGAAAGTGTTTGCCTCGCTGTTAATAGTGAAAATAATGCAACTCATCACCTTTCTTTTTTTATTTGGCTGCTCTGAGGCACAAAGCTAATTTTGTTTTGTGTTCAATTACAGTAACTAGTGGACTTTTCTGATAAAATTGCCACCTGATGTTAATGACTTTTTAATATGGTTTTTAAAAAATGAATTTGTACTCTGTACAATTCCACAAAAATTTGTGATGGTGCTTGTATCTTACTGAAGCTGTCTTATTCTGACTGGGGATATAGTGAGAAATAAGGAGATTTCCATTCTAGAGGTGAAAATATATATTGACAAATACTTTTAGTCAATTGGGATAAGTGTTTAGACAGACTGCTCTGTGGGTCCATAAGTAGGAGTGACTAATTCTATTTGGGGATTTTAGGAAGTCTTCATAGAGGTGGTAATGTTTGAGTTGAATCCTAAAGGATAGACAGGAGAAAATTATGTAAGAGTAGTTTGTTACTGCATCTTCCTTTGAAAGGTTGGTTGGTAATTTTAATACCTCAAAGATCATCCATTTCATTTTTAGACACATCTGATTATTATAATGTTCTTATATTAATCCAAAATAGAATCCCTTATTTCTCATCTTTTTTATCTCTTTCCTTTCTTCCTCTTTCCCTCCCTCCTTCCCTTCCTTCTTTCCTTTCTTCCTTCCTTCCAGGCAGTCCAAAGTGATTTATGTGACACCTGCTGTGTATAAGGCATAGTTCTGAGGTCTGGAGATAAAGACAAAGTCTCTACCCCTGTGGAACATATGTTTTATTGGGAGGGGTCAACCAATAAGAAAATAAAGATAAAATATTCCAGTTAATGATAAATTCTGTGGATGTAAATAAAGAAGGGTAAGGGGGAGTAAAGAGTGCTGAGATGGTGGGGAAGATTTTTGCCAGTTTTTAAAGAGTGGTCAGGGAAGATCTCTCTGATAAAGTAACATTTGAGCAGAAACCTCAAAGAAGTGAAGAAACAACCCATGTGGATATCTGGGGGGAGACAGAGTGATGGCTAAGAACAAAGACCAGAGATGGGAGTGTACATAGCATGATGAAAGAAGCTATTGTGACTGGAGCAGTGTAAGTGAAGGAGCAAGAAGTAGAAGCAGGGTGAGATGGGGTGGGAGAAGGGAGAGGTAAGATTGTGTAAGGCCTGATGGGTCTTTGTAAGGACTTTGGCTCTTACACTGAGTGATTAGGAAGCCACTGGAAGATTTTGAGCAGAAGAGTGATATGATCAGAGACTTAACGTTTCTTCTTCTCTATGCTTCGTTGCTTTCTTTGAACTTCAAGCCTATTTTGATTTATGATTATATAATTAGTTGCTTTGTGATTAACTGCCACTAAGCAGTTTCTACCTTTTTTTTTGCATTTTTGACCTCCCTTAGCTTATTTCCTTAATTACAGTAATTTTATAATTTTTATAATTATAGTATTTTTGTAATTTTTATAATACAATACACTGTTATTTTTTAAATATTCTATCTCATTTCATAGCGTAGCCTTAACAGGCAACTGGCCTTGCCAACTACAAGAAATGATTGGCATATTAGATGACTATTCTACAACTCAGGTCATCATTGTTGCCTGACTTCTTCCTACATTTAACTGACTGTAACAGAAGATTGTAATTTTCATTCATTTAGTAAATGTATTGCACTTAAAACTTTTTGTGGTTGCAAAAGAGTAAAATAAAAACAATAATTTTCAGATCGTAAGGCACTATAATCATGGTAGTCATCAGTTAAATACATAGCTATTAGGTTAAAAGCTGTAGGGTCTAAACAAAACCAAATTTGCTAATTCTTACTGATTATTACCTTTTATATTAGTGTTTCCAGGGGTTGCAAACTCATGTGCCTACAGAGGTCAGGTGAGTGTCCTCAAAGGGCCTCATCAGGCCTAAGATTACTGTATCAGCAAAACTTGCTGACCAAGAGCCACAGCTTGGCAGAGTGATTTGTGAATTATTTACTTGGTAAACCAAAGAACTATACAAATGCAAGGCATTATTGTACGTAAGACAAGTTAACTGCTAATTTGTGTAAGCTTGGGTAAGTCATTTGATTTCTGTAGAATTTAATTTTTCTTTGGGTGTACAGCTTGGTCTCCAAGATCTCTTCTACCTCATTTGATTTTGCTTTTTCATTAATTTAGCTGATAGTTTCTTCCTTGATTATAAGCTATTTTCTGTCATTAATATATAAAACTGCTGGCACTTTACTAGTATGTCTCAATTTCATCAGTCTTGTGTTACCTCAGTGGGAGCCAAGCTTAGCCAAGCTTTCTATAGGAGCACCAGCCGTTAAAAGAGAACATGTAGGATTGAGAATGCCTTCTTGACCAAAAGGGGGAAAAGAAATGGAACAAAATAAGGTTTCAGTGGCTAAGAGATTGAGATAGAGTTGAGAGGTTATTCTTATGCAATATATGATATTCCTTTTTAGTTTTGAGTGTATTCGAATAGATAGAAATACTTGGAACAATTGAACTGTAATTCAGTAGCCTTGATTCTTGATGATGATAATATAACTGTATAGCATGGATGACTGATTTCGATACTGTTGTGACTGACACTCCCCTTTTCCAGTGTATGGGCAGATGAATAATAAAATACATATAAATAAATAAATAATAGGGGGATACGAGGGGTATGGGATGCTTTGGGTGTTCTTTATTATCTTTATATATATATATATTTTTTTTTTGAGTGATGAGAATATCCTAAAATTGATTGTGGTGATGAATGCACAGCTATGTGGTGATACTGTGAGCCACTGATTGTATTCCTTGGATGGATTATATGGGGTATGAATATATCTCAATAAAATTGCATTAAAAAAAGAGAGAGAGAGTATGTAAGCCAGATTGTTAGCCTTTTATAACCAAACTGGTATTTGATTATTTTGAGAACTGAAGTATAAAATAAAAGATGTCTGAATTTGATCATTCATGCTGAAGATATTAAGGCTTTTACCTAACACTGCAAGATAGATGTTTTGTTGTTCTTCTGTCTTATGCTATTTATTTTATTTATTCAGTTTTCAGCATTTTTTTAACTGTTTTATATAAGCCAATATCCCCTATTAGTGGTGAACTTGAGATACAGGCTATTTCTAGGTCATCTTGAATCCCTGAAACCCAGGACAGGCAACATGTTTGATAAACGTTCGATAAATGTTTGAAGAGATAAATGTGTGTCCTGTATACACATTAGATTTGCAAGTGACAAGGACTGGAAGAGAAAACCAATATGTTAGATTGCAGAGAGAGAGAGAGATTGAAAGGATAGGCTGAAACCAGTAAGATGAAATTTAATGAGGATGGCAGTGAAGTCCTGCATTTTAAGTTCCAAAGAAATGGCAACAGATGGCTGGGCTGAAGGAGACCTAGCGTGATGCTATTCTTATGAATAGGACGGGGGGTTTTGGCTGCCTGAGCTCAATGTCAGCCAAAGGTTTGTAGTGGTTAAAAAGCTAATGCAGCTTTTAGACTGAATTATTATAAGTATTAAATATAAGTAAAGGAGGTGAAAGTCACACTGTTTTACTGGAAAGACTGCACTTAGAATATCATGTTTCTCTCAGGGTACCAGGTACAAACAGGACTATGTTTAGTGGAGGGTGCCCTAGATCACTGCTACTCCATGTATGGTCTGAACTGTTGCCAGTCTGCAATGAGGTAAGCATAGAAGCTGAGTGTGTTTAGAAACTTTTATAGCAATTTGACAGAGTAATTTTACACCTAATAAATCTAATAAAAAAGGTGATGAGCTTTATTTTCCATGTGTGTTTCTTTTTTATTTCACTTTTCTAGTAATTAATTTTTATTCTATTTTACAAAAGTCTCGGTCCATGACAGATGGTGAAAAACTGGCTTTCCAGTTTGAGAAGAACTTTCCTATATAATAAAAAGGTCTAAAATCTATCATCATGGTACCTGATCTCCCTCCACACCCCCAAGATTAGGTTAAGTGCCTTTGTATATGTGTTCCTATTCTAGTTTGCTAATGCTGCCAGAATGCAAAACACCAGAAATGGATTGGCTTTTATAAAAGGGGGTTTATTTGGTTACACAGTTACAGTCTTAAGGCTGTAAAGTGTCCAAGGTAATGCATCAACAATCGGGTACGTTCACGGGAGGATGGCCAGTGCCGTCTGGAAAACCTCTGTTAGCTGGGAAGGCACGTGGCCAGTGTCTGCTCCAGAGTTCTGCTTTCAAAATGACTTTCTCCCAGGACGTTCCTCTCTAGGCTTCAGCTCCCCAAAAATGTCATTCTTAGTTGTTCTTGGGGTATTTGTCCTGTCTTAGCTTCTCCGGAGCAAAAGTCTGCTTTCAAAGGCTGTTTCCAAAATGTCTCTGCAATCTTAAGCTCCTCTCTCAGTTCCAGTGCATTCTTCAAAGTGTCCCTCTTGGCTGTAGCAAGCTTGCTCCTTCTGTCTGAACTTACATAGTGCTCCAGTAACTAATCAAGGCCCATGCTGAATGGGCAGGGCCACTCCTCCATGGAAATGATCTAATCAGAGTTATCACCTACAGTTGGGTGGGTTACATCTCCATGGAAACATGCAATCAAAAGGTCACACCCTAATCAAAAAGATTAATCAATCTGCCCCACAAGATTGTATCAAAGGATATGGCTTTTTCTGGGGGACATAATACATTCAAACCAGCACAGTTCCTTAGCACCCTGTGCATATGCCTAGCATTATACTTCATATCATATTCTCTCTTATTTACTTCTCCAAGATGTTCAGTGGTTCTCAATTTTGGCTGATCATTAGAATTACCTAGCTGTTTGTGGGGTTACCTAGGTATTTCTAATACATGTACACATATGATTTAAATTTAAAAATTATATAATTACCTACATTACACATAGATATCTATATAGCCATAGTTATAGCATAAAGATATAATGCCTAGGCCACATCCCAGTCCAACTGAATAAAAATTTGTGCTGGAACTCCAGCATAGCTATAGATTTTTTAAAGCTCCCCAGGTGACTTTGATGCATAGGGAAAGTTGAAAAACACCATACTAGACCATATGACCATAAGCCCCTTGAAGGTATGGTCCTGTTCACCGATGTGTCTAGCCCCAATTTCTTGCACAAGATATTTAAATGGTTATTGAATGAAGAAATGAATAAAAGAACCAGGGATATTTATCCTGCAGAAGAGAAAAAAAATGGTGGGACTAGATGGCTCACTATATATACATATCTGAAAGCCTTTAATTTGACTTGCCCTGAAGGACGTTTTCTGAGTTTGCTCAGGAGGCAAAATAGGAAGTTTATAGAGAGGCACATACATGGTTGAATATGAGGGAGCACTGTCTAATAGTTCCAGGAGAAACTGAGCCTCTTCTTGCATATATTCCAGTAGAGCCTGGAAGGCCCTCTACAAAAAGTTGCTGCATGGAATGGGTAGATGGATAAGATCAGATAATATGGTTCTTGGCCATAGTTTGAAAAGCCCTGTTAAGGCAGCTGTTATCTACCCTATAAATTAGAGTGAAGGACAAGGAGGCGGGGTCCAGAGAACATTTTGAAACTGAGTTCTTATAGTGCAGGAGATCCTCCAGTCTGTATTTTTGACCAATTCTCTCTGTAATATGGGTGTCTTCAAGAGATTCCTTGTTGCCTGCCCACCTCCAACACCACCAAATTTGAGACCTCTGGTCATTGGAACAGCATGAACAGTCAGGGTGAAAAGGGCCTCATGTTCTCATGGAGTTCTTCCTCTACCTCCTGCCATTAGACTAATTTGTATACATTGAATGGATGGTTCAGATGTCTGTCAGGGAGGATGGGTCAATACCATGAAATTTCTCTGTAGCACACTTCATTCATCAAGCATGATACTGGTTACTTACTCTTTGCCAAGTGCTAGGGAGAAGGATCAGCAATGGATACACAGATGACTAACAGTGATCTCTTATAAATAGCATGGCAGAGAGAAGTAAAGCAGAAGCTAGAAGTCAGTCCGGGATTTGGACGACTCAGCCATTTACCAGCTGTTTGGTCTTGGGAAATCACTCTGCAGTTTGTCACTGATCAAGTTCTTTCGTCAAGTTCTAAGCAGTAGCTTCTCTTTCTAGCTGTATCTTTCATTTCATCTCTTGCCTATTTCTGAAAAAATCTACTAACTTGCTTTCCTTTTTCCATCCACCCTATCCCCCCATTCCTCATTCAGCAGTTGGTGATCTTTTAAAAATGTAAATTAGATCTTGTCATTCTGCTTAGCCTTTCAAAACTTTCCCGTTGTACTTAGAACAAGATCCAAACTCCTGGATTATGACCTGGAAGAGACTCTGCATAATCTGACTTCTGTCATATCTCTTGGCTCTGGAGGTGGGGTGGGAGGGGGGAAGGAATCTGGTAGCAAGGTAATACTACCTCAGAGGGAGCATTTGGAAATTGTGTGAAGGTGTTTTTTTTTATTATCTCAGTGTTGGAGGCACCACTGGCATTTAGGCAGTCTGGGCCACGTGGTAAATGTCCTGTAATGTGTTCAGCTCAGGGTCCATCACAGTGCCTGATACACAGTAAGGGCTTAAGAAATACTTATTTTATGAACCCCCCCTGGACCCCAGTTTTGTCATGAGTGAATTGTTATAGTATTTCCTTTATATGTTTGTTATGAGATAGACATAACATTTGTAAAGCACCTGGTACACAATAGCACTTAATAAATGGTAGCTACTGCTGAGCTTTCTTTGCTTTAAGCAGCCATAAGTGCCTTACTTCGTGTTTTTGCTGGGGCATTAGAATCAGAACATGACCCCTTTGGGGAGGGGTTGGCAAGTTGCTTCTCTTTCCCTGAAGCCTAATCTGAGAGAATTCTAGGAGTCCTGGAAAAGGATTCGTCCAGACCCAGCCGCAGAAACTAAGGCGCAGAGGAGCCCGTGGTTCTCTTTTTTGACTCAAGCTCACCCCGAAATCTGGCAGACCCTGAAATGTCAATTACCTCCTGCTGGAGACAGTGGGGGAGAGTAGCTGAGAGGGTGGGAAGATAGTCTCCCCGCCCTTAGCTCTTCTACTTAGAAAAGGGAAGCGTTCGGCTTCCTCCCGTCTCCTTTCCTCCTTTCTTCCCCCGCCCCTTCTGCTTCGCCAACCCAGCGGCGCCTTTGCTGCCGCCCTGCGAGGGCGCGAGCGTGCTGCACCTCGGGAGCTGCTGCGGCTGAGCTGCCGGGATCCCGGCCCAGCGGAGTCGGGCGGAGCCGGTGAAACCAGGCTGTTGCTTGGGCCGGGAGGCCCGGGAGAGGTGCGGCTTTGCAACAGAAGCAATCGCCAGGGATGCCGGGGCCGGCTCCCCGCGCCAGGTAATGCTGATCCTGCTTGTGGCGCGCTCAGCTGGGCGGTGTTCTGGGGGTCCCTGCCGGCTTCCGGGGAGTGGTGACGCGGGGTCCGGGGGGTTTTTTAGGGCGTCCTACCTTGCTTTTCTTTTAAGGGACCCTAAATGAGAGAAGGGGCTGAGAGTGAAACCCTTGGATGAGCCCACCCGGGGCTAGGCCTGCAATGGGAAGGGTGTGAAGGGGAAGCTGCGCTTTTGGGGAACTGCTCTGTCGCGGGAGCCGTTCTCTGTTGGTAGCACCCTTCCGCTTGGTGGTCAGGGTGATGCCTTGGCTTAGCTGCTGGCCTGCTCGGACCATGGGGCTTTTACCCCTTCGGAGAGCTGGCGGTGTTGGGGGGCTTATTAGTGACTGTTACCGGGTGAACTGGGAGATAGCAAATCTGAGGACTGGTCCTTCCTGAGTTTCCTTATCTGTGGAATGAAGGACATTTTGCTTGCAACTCTAGCTTTCCCACGGTGTCAAACTGTCTTTTGTAAAGGTGAGCTGGAATAGGTTGCAGAGATGTCCTCTTGACACTGGGAGACAGGCAAAATTGGGAAGCAAATCTTGGTATTCTGTCTTCCAGCCAGTTTTTGGATGGCATCTTGTTAGTTTGCTCAGGGCAAGGCAGAAGCTGAGAATGTTGATGTTTATTTTGGTGCTGCTGGGTGTAGAGTAGAGGTATGTTGCATGTAGGGAGGTGGGATAGGGAAGAAGTAAGTGAAGGTGTATTAATGGTTTTTCTCTGAACTGGCTACTTTTTTGATAGTTGAGTATCAAAGCTGCTTTAAACTAGGCTTTGCAGCCTACTCCTTTCTCTGACAAGATAATATGAAGCTTTGGCACTGTGTAATGCCTTAATCACTATAATTCCTTCTTCCCTTGATTATCTGGAACCAAGAAATACATGTTAGGCCTGATAATAAACCTACCTTGATTATTTTGGACCTTCCTCTTCCCCTATGATCCCACCACCTCTTCTTCCTCTTCTTTTCTTTCCAATTCCTCCTCCTGATCATTTTTCCTGCCCTGCACCCTACCCACTTACCCCTGCCCCCCAACTTCCTGCCCCAACTTTCTCTCTTCTTCCAGTTCTGCTCATGGCTCCCCCTTTTTTAATCTCTCCTCCTCCATAGCCAGTTTTTCCTTCCCTCTCTTGGATCCTTCTCTTCTTGTAAGGATTCTTCTCTTTTCTCTTAGAATATGTTGTTAAACTTTCTCATATTTGTTAGGTTATGGTTCGTAGGGACCTTTGTTGTCATTTTTATGAGGTCTGAACACTGTTTTGTACCTAACTCCTTTTGCTTATAGTTTTACCTCCAAATTCCATCTTCCCCAAGTGCCAGACTCTGTCTTTACTGCCTGCCAAGAAGCAATCCTTCTTCCTAGATTTGTCTCCCATTTTCCTGGAGGGCCAGCAGGCAGGCAGTAGGGAGTATGCAAGATGGGAAGTGGGGGGCTTAGAGGCTAGAGTGGGAGGAGAGCATGAGTATCCAGAAGGGCTGGATAGAGGCTCAAACGCCCTTTAGTGAGATGAGTGACTGAGGGAGGGCCAAAGACTCTGACATCTCTGAGGTATTGCTGACCTGGAGGAAAGGAGGTTGACCAATGAGCCCAGGAAGAAGAGGGGGAGCCTAGAAGAGGATTAGTAGGTGGGGGGAGGGGAAAGGAGAAGGAGGAGCCCTGGCACAGAAAAACAGTGGCCTTTTGAAGAAGGTGCCTAAGCAAGATAGGGGGAATTTAGGGGTAAGGGTCGATATGGAGGGAGTGGTAATGGAAGGGCTACAATCTGAAAAAGAGGAACATACAGATTAATTCTGTTCCCCTCTGAAGGCTTACCCACCTAAGAGGGTGTATCAGGGATGAGAATGACAAGATTGCTGTTTTCCTGGAGCTCTCTGTCTAGACTAGAATGTGAAATGTATATATATATAAAAATCTTTGAGTAGGCATCCAACTATCATCTAACATTCTCTTAATCTGGTTATGGTGCCAGAAGCTGGGGACAAAAAAATGGAAATTGAACTCTGTCACTGCTCTCCGTCTACTGCAGATTAAGGAGTGTGGATACCTTTAACCTCATGTGGAAAATATTGTAGAGGGAAGCATAAGAGGCTGTGGTCATGCAGTGGAAGGAACTTTTGATTCAGCAAGTCAGTGGCCAAGCTGGGACCTAAACTCAAGTCTTCTCTAAAGGTGGTATGTATTCTCTTTTGCCATGTTAGCTCCTGACCCTGTGTGAACATAAAGTGTACAAAGAGTTTTCTTATGTTCACTTTTCTGCCCACCTTTTCAACTCACTGTAGGTATTGCTGGTTTCAAAAAACAACAGTTCCAAGTGTTAATTCGCTGTGCCATGGCCAAATACACACTCTTTATCTTTGAAGGGAAACAGACTTGGTCCCTGTTAACTTCTCCTGGCTCCTGGCCACTTGAGTGGCTGGGTACTGACCTCCCTCTATGAGTCATTTGATATCTTCTTCTCCTTCCTCCCTACTCCATTTTCTTAAATTCAATTTCTGGTGGCAGTAAGGTCCAGAGATCAGATGGAGCTAGGCTAGGTGTTTTGCTCCCATTGGTCTCTATAAAATGACGATTTAATGCCTCATAGGCTTGGTGAGTAGCAAATGAAATAATGAGTGTGAAATGCTATGTAAATTGTAGGGTGCTGAACAGATGTTACTCTGGTTATTCCCGAATGCATTTTCCAGCCTTGAAAAATGTGCAGTTGCTGCAGCCTGAAAGGAATGCCTAGGATTGCTCACTGACTAGTTTAAATATTTACCCAATATTCTCAGGTCAAACCAAAAATTTTGGCATCATCTTTGGCATCATCTTTTTTTCTCATACCCTTTATCCAATCTCTGAATAATTCATTTGGCTCTACCTTCAAAATATATCTACTTTTGAAATATATCTGACTAATTCTCTGTTCCTACTCTCATCCATCCAAGCCACCATCAGTTTTCACTTTAATTATTGCAAAACTTCCTAATGGTTTCTCTGCTGCTTCTTTGTCCCTTTGCTGTCTATACTGTGCAGTCAGAGTAGCCTATTTAAAACGTAAGTCAGCTAATGTTGCTCCTGCTCACAACCCTTCAGTGTCTTCCCACATGGGGTACAAAATCTAAACTATAAGATCTTGCACAATCTGACTTCTGGCTACATCTCTGATCTCTATCTCCTACCACATTTCTTCTTGTTCATGCAGCTCTAGTCTAACTAGCTTTTTTGCTTTTCTTTGAATATGCCCAATGTATTCTTATCCAGGGTATTTGTACTTGCTGCTCCCTTTGCTTCAAATGCCCTCCTTCCAGATATTACTCTAATTTGCTATCATTTTATTGAGGTTTAAATGGTCTCTTCCTCAGAGAAACCTTTCCTGATCACCTTATCTTACATACCACCACTGCCTTCCTGCCTTCCCCCTCCCCCACAATATTCACACAAACAGCTACTCTAATTTTCATTATAGATTTGACAGTGTATATGTATTTGCATCTTTTTCTTTTTAAAAATTTTATTGTGGTAACATGTATATAACAAAATTTACCTTTTTAACCATTAAGTGTACAATTCAGTGGCATTAATTTACAGTGTTGTGCTACCATCACTACCATCTGTTGCTAAAATTTTTTCTTATTCCAAACAGAAACTCTGTACCCATCAAGCAGTAACTCCCCATTCTCCAGCCCCTGATAAATTCTAATTTACTTTCTGTCTCTATGAATTGGCTTATTCTAGATATTTCAAGTAGGTGGAATCATACAGAATTTGTCCTTTTGTGCCTGGCTTCATTCACATAATGATTTCAAGGTTCATCCATATTGTAGCATGTATCAGAATTCATTCCTTTCTATGACTAAATAATACTCCACTGTATTTGTGTACCACATTTTGTTTATACAGTGTCTGTTGATGGACACTTGGATTGTTTCTACCTTTTGACTATTGTGAATATCACTGTTATGAAATTGATGTACAAGTATCTGTTGAGTCCCTGTTTTCAATTCTTTTAAGAATATACTTAGGAGTGGAATTTCTGGATCATATGATAATTCTATATTTAAGTTTTTGAGAAACCTATTTGTTTATTTCTTTGTCTGCTTCCTCTACTAGACCATAAACTCCAAGAGAGCAGAGACTTTGTTTTATTCAGTTAGATTATACTAGTACATTGTAGAGGCACAATAAATATTTGTTGATTGACTGAATATATCTAATGGAGAGGAAAGATTATGTAGTTGGAAGAGATCATTCCAGGTTAGAAGAAATAAGTGAAGGAGTAGAGGGAGAAGAGAGATTGGCTTCTGATGGGAGAGGGACCCTTCCTTCATTGTAACTGGAGGGAAGGAGAAGGTGGGTGTGGATGCATGTAGGCTTATTGATTTGGGATTGGGAAGATGAAATTCTTCTGAAAAGATTTCAGTTTTTTCATAGAAGGGACAGAGGTAGGTGGGAAGTTTAGGGGAGAGAAAGTATGACTGGGAAAGCGAACTCACTGGAGGAATATAGTATGCTTTGTGGGTTCAGTTGAAGGCCCATTTGAGGAAGGTACCATAACTTTCAAGTGAAAGCAACCAGCCAGGTTTTATAATGTTTTCTTCGACATTCAGCAGCATTATTTTTTTTTTCAGGTTTTCAATTCATGCATTGGAAGATGATATAAGACAAAAATACCAGGCTCACAATATTTGGTCATTTTTTACTTTACCAGAGAGCATCTCTGATTCCTTTCAAATTTAATTTATTTATCTTAATTTAATTTTCTTGGATGTATTAATCAACCATTTATTTTGTATTCCTTTACCCTAAAGGTATCGTGTGTTTTCATATTAATACATTGTTAAGTTTTACTCATTTAGTTTTCTATGGAGCAGTGTCATCCGGAAGAACAAAGTCATAGTCCTTATCCTACCTGCCCAACCACAACTTTCTGCAGAGGGAGCTGCTGTGACATCCTCCCAGGGAGACCAGAGCCTCTCAGACTTGTCAGCAGCATTATTTTAGAGACAGTTGGGAGATGGTTGTGTTCAACTGACTCAAAGCTGAGGCTATACCAATTGAATACTGGAAAGGGAGAGAAGAGCAAGAGATTTGATAGTTTTTGATGTTTCAGTGATTTTGATGGACAATAGTTAGGTAAAGAAAGAATTGAAGGTAGGAGAGGCTGATGGGTGGTGAAAATTGTAGTGAAAGTTCTTGAGCAAGTGAGCTGCATGGAGAGGAGGTTGTGTTTGGAGTCTATATGATTCATTCCAGATAGAGCAATTGATGCAGATTTTGGTTGTAAGGTCCGGAGTGTGACCGTAGAGTAGTGGCTAACTTGGACTGGAGGTCAGAAAATGGAGTGGTCAAGATGTTGGAAGGGTCATCATTGTGGCTGTTGAAGTCAGCTAGACTGATAACTGGAGGGGTGTAGAAGAAGACTGTAGCAGGATCTAAAGCCTTTCATTGTGAGTGACCAGGAAGCGGGTAGGTGGTAGTAAGGAAATGTGATAGCAACCAATGGAGACTACTCAAAGGAATAGAGGTTTTTACAAGAGGAATGGAGAGAAATGGTCTAGATTTCTTGCTGAAATCTTAGAACAACACTTATAGGTTGGCTGTGTGAGAGAAACACCCTCCAGTTGCGAGGGCTGCAGGAAAAGTCACTTCTTTAGGTGATAGCCAGGTTTCCTTTAATGCAAGTAGACAAAGGGGAGTGAACTGATGACAAATGGGAAGGTGCAGAGGAAACAGTGGTAGGACTCCAGAATCAGGAGACGAGTGGGGGAATTTGGTTAGATTAAGTGGTGTACAGAAGAGTTTGGGGATGAGAGTTTTGGTGATGACAGATGAATGAAGTAAATGGACATTGGAGGTTTCCTTTCAGGCAGCATGTGGGGGAAATTGCAGGATATGTTCAGGCAGAAACTGACTGGAAGGCCATCCATCTAGGGGACAGTAGAGTAGATTCTACTGTTTCCTGGGAGGTTGAACCAGTTGGCCTTTGTTGTTCCTTCTAGCTCTAAGATTCTCAGGTTTTAGTGATCATTTTTTCAATGCAAGCCATCCAATGGGAGGTCTCAAGATTTGGAGCTTAAATTTGAATTTTTCCCTTAACTGTTGGGAAAAGCTCTACAGGAACTGCAGGTCAGGAATTTCCCAGGACTATAGGAAGAAAACTATAATACTTATAAATACTGGTTTCTACTACTAATCCTAGTGACTGTCTGCAGGGATTGTAGGAATGAGGAAGATGTGTATGTGTGGGGATTAGGGGTGGGAGGGAGTGTTGTGGGAGAACTTCAGGGCCAGCCTAATTTCAGGAAGCCTTCCAGGTACAGCCCTTGTTCATTCTGCCTCAAATTATACTTAGTGTAGAAATAGTACTTTTGAGAGAAGCAGAATAATCAGAGGCTAGTCATGACTTTATCACTATTTCATTGAATGATTGTAGGTAAATTGCATACTCCTGTGGGTTTCCAGTTCCTAACTGTAAAATTAAGGTTTGGAGCTGGCTTTTTCAGGAGCCTTCCAGCTCCTGTGTTTTATTTTTTTTCCCTTCTAAAGCAAGCTTCCTTCATCAGTGAACCCTTGCCAATTACCTAGTATGTGTTAGACCTGTGCTGGGTGGTCCCAAGGTTATGGAAATTAATCTGACTCAGTTTCATCCCTTGAATTTTTCATGGTCTGGTGAGGACAACAAGCATTGATTGCAGTTTATGTGACGAAATATGGAGACTGCTGAATAGAACCATGTATAAAATGCTATTCAATTTTGGGGAAAGGAACACTAATATTGGGTGCAAGTAGAGGGACTTCTGTGAAGATTCCATAGAGGAAGTGATTCAAGCTGGGTCTTGAAGGATGAGTAGGAATTTCCTTGGCAGACAAGTTGGGGCAGAGAGAACAGTGTAGGCAAAGGCAGGGATATGAAAGCATATTGAGCTGGAATGACAAATTTAGTGAACAGTAGAGATAAAACTGGAAAGCTAGATGGGGGATTGGAACAAATATTTTTGGACATTTATTTTGTTCCAGGCAGCATGCTAGGTGCTTTTATATATGTTTTTTAAATTCTCGTGATAACTTATAAGTAGATAGACTTATTTGTATTTTACAAAAGAAGAAACTGAGGGTCAGAAATTAAAGTAGCTTCCTTAACAGCCCACAAAAAGTTAGAAGTTTTCTCAAACACCCCCTCTAGTTTTCAACTCTTTGCTGTCCAGTGGTTGCTTTCTTGTTGCTAAACCAGAGCAAGTGGCTGGAGGCTGCATAGCAGGAGTGTCTTTGGTCAGAAGGACATCCCTAAGCACATTTCATACTGCAGCATTCTGGGCCCCTGCCAAAGAAAACCTCCTGGCATGATTTAATTAAAGGTCAGATTCTCATAACCAGTGCATCAGGGGCATACAGGACTCCCCAGTCCTGGGTGGAGTGTTGGTC
>PVKY010006717.1:0-15659 GCA_004027775.1 Bradypus variegatus
CTGGGCCCGAGACAATCAGCAGTGTGTATGGGAGGGGGAATCCTCCACGCCAGACACCGAGGTGCTAGTCCACACCACTCCCGTCCTATCTGCCGCTGCCCCCGGGCTCCAAGCTCCAACCCGCTGTTTCCCTGCACCCCAGCGTGGCCGGGGGACTCGGCGGAATCACTCACTCGTCCCAGAATGTAGACTCCTGGATACATCAAATGCAGATTCCCTGTGGTTTTCGCAGACCTTGTCTGGCTGGTGCTACCCTGGAGTTGACGTTCTGGGTCACTTTCTGGTTTCCGCTCAGTGTTTTTCACGGAGGCGTCTCCCTGCTCTGTCTCACCTAGCCGCCATCTCCTAAAACCCCAATTCATTCTTAAGCAAAGAGGGAACTTTATTGCTTCAAGTTCTTAAAAAAATCTACACAGAGATAGTTCATGATTTTCATGCTGGAGTCAGGAATCTTTTTCTCTTCCTGACGTCTCCTTATTCCTTCAGGTTGGCTTCATTCTCAGGGAGTCTTCCCAAAGGATGGTAAAGGCTAGGAGCAGCAATTGCAGGCTTAAATCCATTTAGCAACTCCAGTGGAAAGAGAATGGGGCAGGCTCTTATTGGTTCAGTTTGAGTCATGTGCTCATTTTTTAACCAATCACTGTGGACGGGGTAATAGACAACTCTGATTGGCCAGGCTCAGGCAATGGGCTCACCCCTAGATTCTGAGAGACCAGCTGGTCCCTTCTAGTCCAGCAGAATGGAGAGTGGGAAACGGGTACAGAAAGGAGAGGGATGCTGCATAGGCAGAAACAACAGAGGGCAGGACTGTATTGAGGGGTGCGTGAGGTGGTGCATATAAAGCATTTTTGCACTGTGCCTGGCACACAGAAAGCCCTCAGTGAATGGTTAGGTGGTGGTGGTGGTGGTGATTTTATTATTTGAGACAAAGCAAATTGACTTCAGAAGCACAGGCATGAAAAGAGATAACAGGGTGGAGAGAGCTGCAACAAGATTGGCAAAACGCTGGTGATTGCTGGTTGTAGTTGGGTGATGAGTAAATGGCAGTTCATTATACATGGAGTCTCTCTCCTTTTGTGTCAATTTGCAGATTTATGTACTGCAAAGGGGAAAGCACTGGTGGAATTTGAAACTTCTTTATGAGAATTTCAATTTATGTCCTCCTTGTCCATTCCCTGATGTTCTCAACAGAATAGAAACAAGTTGCGAATCTTTTTCTCCCAGATTTTCATCTGTGAACTGGCAGTACCAGTGTGGGCTGACTTGTGAAGATCAGGCCGGCCTTTTACCTATCAGCGCTGAGGTCCAGTTTATCCAAATACCTGCGCAGTTACCCCGCCCACTCACTAGGTAATACTGGTGCTGATCTAGCTGGTGTTATTAGAAAGCAAGAAAATATGTATTTGAAAATAGGAAATGTATTTCTTTCATCAAGTTTTGATGTGTTCACTTGTGGCTGAGTGTTGTAGTTACTGTTATGTTCTAAAATGTTTTCTAGATTCCAGGTCAATTTTACCGAGTATGACTGTAACAGAAATGAGGTGTGCTGGCCGCAACTTCTGTATCCCTTGACCCGGTATTATCAAGGTAGGGTAAAACAGATTTCTGGAATGGTTATTGCTAAATTTTTGTTGTTGTTGTTATTTTAATTTAAAAAGTAATGCATAAACATCACAAAAAACTTAAAACCTTTAGAAAAGTTGTAGAAAGAAAAAAAAATACTGATAATGTTACCATTTAGAAATGATCACTTTTATGGTTTTGGGTTATTTCTACCTAAATAATTACCAAAAAAGAGTTGATATAAGAATGTTGCTTAATTTTACTTGTTGTCCTGCAGGGGAACCATATTCTCAGTGTGTTGCCAAGGGTTTGCTGTTGGTATCATTCCTTGTATTAGCTCTGTTCCTCAGTGACCCCTGGACTAGAATGTGCAAAGTGTGGAACTCGACTACCATCTGACGTCTTTAAGACCATCGGCATTTCCTTCAGTGACGTGCTGCACTCCCATGTGCCGCTGTGCAAAATTTTAATAAACAAAATGTTTATTTTTGTAGAACAATTTTAAGTGCTCTGTGAATTTTATTGATTGTTTGTAGCTAACCAAATGTTAGGAGCAATGCTGAATGAACGTTCTCATGGCTGGGCCAGACCTAGTGAAATGTGTGCAAGGATCAACTATGTAAACAAGTGTGTCACAGCCCAAGGGGGCTTTTGCAGCCAAAGGACTAAAGAAGGCACCGGGCATGGTCTGAGGCATGAGCTTTTATTCGGGGCTTACTTACAGGAATAGAACGGGAAGACAGTCAAGCTGCTCTGAATAGCAGCCAATGCAAAGCTCAGTGTGGAAGTACTCCACACTTTGGTGGGAACTGGTCAAGCCAATTATAGGGGCTTTAAACAAAGGGATGGGGGATGTCTTGTGGCAGGAAAGGATCAATTATATGCAACAGGAAAGAGGGGAGTATCATTATATGCAACAGGAAAGAGGGGAGGATTATAGGTTACCTTGTAGATCACAACAAATGTGATAACATCTCTGGGAGTTAGGGAAGGAAGGAAGCTATAATTACGTTTAGTACAGGAGGCCTGGTTTTACAAGGAGGGTAGGTTAAACCTTAACTGACCCAGGTCATGCAAGTTGCTGCGAGTACAGTCTTCAAGGCCATTAGGAAAGGCCCTGGGCCCGGGGCTTCCACAAAGTGTTAGTTGAAATTTTAGTTTATCACAAATTATTAAAATCTTAAGCATTTTAATCCAAATATGTTATTTATTCCAGAGTCAGTCTTTTAAAAGATTTTTTCATGTATTTGTGCTGAATTGGTTATTTTCCCATATTCCAAAGAAAAGATTACAAGATGCATATAACATAAAAGGACAAAATTAATCCATAAAGAAAGGTGTGGGGCAGTAAGGAAAAGTGTGGGACGGGTGGGGACTGGGGAAGGGAATTACTATAGGGAGGAAAGAGAAATAAAACCAGGGTAAATATAAGCCCACAAAAATATGTGCTGAAGACATTTCCATTTAGCAAAGGTGGCCCCCTAATTTAATCCTGAATTTGCAAAAAGTTAAATATGATTAGCTACAAGAATCAAAGGGCCCATAAATTAAAATTAAACTTTGGATGAAGGCCGGTTTTTCCTAGCTGAGTCTTGAGACGTGGTGCGGGAAGGGGTGTCCTTAACCACAGCCCCACAGTGGCAACACCCCTAAGCTCCTCTGCATTTTTCAGATAATTTATGTAGTTGCTGTTTTACATGGATTTTGCAGACCATCAATAAGCCTAAACTGAAAAGCAATTCTTTTCTCCTTTGCAGTTCTCCATTGAATCCCTAGTGTCTCCTTATGTCCCAGCACTCCCTAAGATGTGTTGCATCTTCCCTGCAGAGTTCCTGGTCAGAGGGAGTTTCAAATCTTCCCTCCAATCTTAATCCCATTTTTAAATAGGGGAATGAACCATTGATCTCACACTTCACAATTTGTGACAAAATGGAAACACTATTGGTTTCAGCCTCCTGACCTCAAGGTAGGACTGTCTCAGGAGTCTGGGTCAGTACTGGATACAGTGGGGCTGGGGTATGGGATATGGGTAGATTATTTCCCAAATTTCAGCTGTTTGAATCACCTTCACAATTCTTACCATATGATGAAAATCACCTGTACTGTTAGGTAAATAAAAGAAATTATGGATTTGATGTTCTCATTATATTTTTCCTGATTTATATAGAGTATGTAACTAATGCCATAAACATTTCCCCCCTCACGTACTACTGTTTGTATTAATTAGGGAAACACTGGATTCCTTCCCCTTCTAGTTCTCTTTTATTTGGATCTCTGTGGATTGAACTGATCACACCACACAGATTAACAAGTTGTCTTTTATCAAGGAAAAGGTAATAGATACTGTTTAATTAATTGCAGTGATTCAGGAAGTCTTTCAATGGCAGTTTATGTAACTGGAAAAATAATTTTAAATTCCCAAACAACAGGTAATTTAGACTGATTTTGTGGACTTTGTTAGGATGCCTTTTGCAGTATAAAAGGAAAAATTCACTTTGGCAGTAGAATACAACCTGGAAGAGGGGGGCATAGGGTTTTAATTTTCTAAGTTTATACATCTTGCATGGGTTCAAGAAACATTTATTGAGTGGCTGTTACATGTCACGCCCTGGAGATTCTACTTGCAAGTGACCAAGACAATGTCCATCTCTGGTGAGTTTACACTCTAATGGGGGAAGACTGGCAATCAACAAGTTGTCGAGGTGATTTCAGATAATGGCGCGTGCCATGGAGGAAACAGAACAGGGCCGTGATGGGGTGGAATGAGGGGGCTGCTTTAAGAGGAGATCCAGGAAAGCCTGTCGCAGGAGGAGACATTTGGGCTCGGACGGAAAGTCTGGAGGATCTGCAAGTTCAAATGCACCGACCTAGGTGGGTTTGAGAAAGAGAAAGGAGGCCTGCAGCCGGAGCAAAGGGAGCTCCTGGGCAGGCGATAGATAAGCTGAGGAGGGCAGAGGCCAGATCCCGTGGGGTCTTGGCTGGTTACGGTCAATTGTAGGTTCACATCAGATTTTCGTCGTGTTTCAAAGCGATCACTGGAGCTGCGGTGTGGGGGATTGTAGAAGGCGAGCGTGGCGAGCGGCGTTACAATTGTTCCGGTCTTGGACCCTGCTTTTTGGTCTGCAGAAGGAACAGGGGGTCCGAGAGAAAAGCAAGTGGCAGAAGCCCGAGGCGAGGGCCGCATTTTGTAGAATTCCATTTTTATGAAATGCCCAGAATAGGTTAATCTACAGAGACAAAGTAGTTTAGTGATTGTCCGGGGCTGGGGATGGGAAGCGGGCTTGCAATCGAACAGAAAGGATATTTTGGAGTCGAGGTAAAGATTCTAAAATTGGGCTGCGATGATGGCTGCACAACTGGGTAAGTTTACTAAAAAATCCCTGAGTTGTATATTCAAATCGGGTAGATTTTACGGTACGTAAACCCAAACTCAAAAAAATATTAAAAATCTCTAAAACCTAAGCGAGCGCCTGTTTCAGGTCCGCCTGGAGCGCGAGAAGCTTCGGCTGCCCCCACCCGGGGTTTGCGCCGGTTGGCCGTGCCGCGGCGGCTTTCGACCGGAACTCCGGGCGGCCATTGGTCGGCCGGCTGGGGGCGGGCACGCGCGGGGGGCGGAACCGGAACCGGCCGTGGCTCGGGGGCGGGGCCTCGCTGGTGGCGGTGGCGGCAGCTGGAGGGGAGGCCGCAGTGGCAAGACCTGGGCGGCCGGACCGGGGGCGGCCGCTGCAGCCCGGAGCCCCATGGTGCGGGGCCGCGGCGAGGCCGCAGGAAGAGCTCGAGGCCCGGGCCGCCCTGGCTGACCGTGCGAGTCCGCCGCCGTCGCCAGTCGGGCCCTGCCGGGGCGCGGGCCGCCCGCCATGGGGTCCCTGTTCCGCAGCGAGACCATGTGCCTGGCGCAGCTCTTCCTCCAGTCCGGCACGGCCTACGAGTGCCTCAGCGCCCTGGGCGAGAAGGGCCTGGTCCAGTTCCGAGACGTGAGTGTCGCCCCGCGAGACCCCGGCGCGCCCCCGCCCGCGGGCCGCACCTGACGGCGAAGCGCTTTCAGATCCCGCTTTTCGCTTCGGCCTCTGTGTCGCGAGCGCTTGGGGAGGGGCGCGCCTCGGTCTTCACTTCCCCGAAGGGTCCCGCAGACCCGGGACCCGAACTCAGGTCTCCGGACCTCTGGTCGGAGGCAGCTGCCTTGGGTTATTAGGAACCCTTCTGTTGGTCCTCATCACCTCCGAGTATCCCTCATCAAATGCTTCGGAGCGCAGACTCGGCCGGACGCCGTGCCAAGCAGGCGAGCAAGTGTGATAAGGCCTCTTGGAGTCCCTTTGGAACTTACGGGGGTTACGGGAGACATATACTAAGCAAGCGAATAGGTAAACAAGAAAATGTTTGCTATAAAGAGAAACTAGGTGGTGCGATGGCCACTCGGTGGGACGTACATTTGAAGGGATGGTCGAGGAAGGCTTCCCTGAGGACGTGGCGGGACAGCTGCGACCCGAATAGGAAGGAGCCGGCCCTGGGCAGGTCTGGGAAAGGGGGTCCCGGGTGGAGGGAACTGGAAGTGCACACACCCTGAATTGGGAATGACTTGGTGTAAGCTCCTGGCCGGAAGGGGTCTTTGTTTTTGTTCAGTGGTGTGTGACTGTGTACATCCCAGTGTCGAGATGGAATGGAACCATGGTCAATGTTTGTTGAATGGAAGCTGCCTCCTCAACAAGTAATAATAAACATTTGTTCATGCAGTTGTTTACTTGTTTATTGTTTGTCTCCACCATGGACTGTGAACCCCCAGGGGTAAGGACCCTGCCTGTCCTGTTCACTCCTCATTCCTCGAGGTTAGCAAAGAACCTGGCAGAATAAGCCCTTAATAGGCATTTGTTGAGTGAAGGAACAAGCTTCCTATTGAATGCCTAACGTGTTCCAGGCACTGTTTTTGGTGCTGGGGACTCAGCGGTGAACAAGGCAAGTCTCTGTGTTCATGGAGCTCACAGTCTGGCAAGAGACAGATAAGCACACACTCTGGTTATAATAATAAGTGCCATGAAGGAAAAGCGGAGGGTGTGGAAGGAAGACTATTCAGCAAGATCTAATACTTACCTATTGAATTGAAAGTCACTTGAAATGACCATTTTATTTCTTGGGCCACAACTTTCACCTCTTGGCTGTTTCTCTTTATCTTCCTGAATAATCCTTGATTTCAAAAGGGAGTGATCCTGCCCACCATGATCTAATGTCAGTGGTCCTTCGGTTGGCCTCAGAAGGTGATTGCAAGGTGAGGGAGAAACTCCTGAGTGACAGGCAAAGCTAGAGATAAGGCCCGCCAGCCTTCCTGGTCCCTAGAGCCATTTGGGCACCTGGTACCCACTGCCTGGCAGGTACAGTTGCTGAGCTGTGCGTAGCACGAGAGATTCAGAAAACAGTCACAAGGGAAATGGGCTCCCTTCTTTGTAACAGTATACTTGTTCCCTGCTGTTAGTACTCAAGCCAAGAGACCAGGCATTGAACACTCGAATCACCACAAAGATGTGGTTTCATTTCATAGGTAATAGAGTATAGCAGGGTTTCTTTTTGACTGACAATTAGTGAAAGAGAAAGAAGTGGTCTTGTTTTTCCAAAAGGAAAACAAAATTAAAAGCTAAAATGAACTCTTGTTTGTATGGTCCTGGAGTTTCAGAGTTCAGATAAGTGTGTGTGTGTGTCTTCCTTGAGGTTGACTGTCAGGCAGCATGGATACTGGTGCGGAAAGCTCCATTACAACCCTGACCCTCTTTCTCTCTTTCCCAGGGTTTCTCGCTGAACTTGCATTCGCAGTGTGATCACTGACCGTTTTTCTGGCATACATAGGCTGGATGTATTTTCCTTTCCTTTTAGTAAGCCTTCTAAGGGGAAGGAAGCAGGGCAAGGATTTCTGTATGACAGCCCATGAGAAGACTTGGAAAAGAAACCAGTAGGACTCAAGGAAGGGAGTGTTTATCTCACTTTAGTAACAGGCTGCAATCTAAAACAGTTTTCACCTTCAGTCCCTCTGGAGTGGGAAGACCAGTGGTATGAGTATCAGTAAACACAGCATCAGGCATCCTCTGCTGGTTTTTCTGGGTTAAATGCCAGTCTTAAAATGAGTCTGTGTTAAAATGTACATTATATCATTAGCCTTGAATTGGGATGACTTGGCCTCCCTAAAAAGAAAACGGAAACAAAACCTTGTAAAAGAAATCATGCAACAGAAAAACCCAGTTGAAATATGTGATGGTGGTGTCGTGGGTGAAATTCAACCATGTTCATATCATTGCCACACAAATTTACCTCTATAAGGCTTAGCCATAATGTCCAACTAGACTTGACTATTGTTTGTCATTGAAGAAAGAAATTCAAACTGAGAAGTGTCATCTGTAGATAGCTTCTGATATACAGCTTCCTTTTCGCAGCCTCAGTTCTATAGCAGTAGATTGTATCTGAGTCGTTAGGAACTCAGAAGTGATTATTTCAGGTTAAAATGATTTCCAGAAATGAATGAGAAAGTGACAAGTGAAGTGACACTTGATTCTTCATCTTTCTTCTGGTTAATTCTTAAAACCAAACAAGAATGGAGCCTTTGGGGTAGGTGCTTCTCAGGTGGTTTGAGCAGTTTCATGCCTAGTTTTCATCTAAATACATTTTTTAGGGTGTGCAATATAAACTCTGAAGGTCATAAAGATAAAATTCTTGTCCTAAATGTCTTTTATGTGAATGAATACTGCAGTGAAAAAAATTTACAGAAGTAATATAAGCTTATTGTGGGAAATTGGGGAAACATTCTTATGAGGTAATAGCTTCCCTGATCTCAATACCTAGAAATAAACACTTTAAACTTTTGGTGATGTTGGTCAATCTAACAGTATTTTTCTAATAGTATTTAAAAACTACCTGTATATGTATTTTTACATAATTGTAATTGTTTTGAAAATATTATCTTTAGTCTGCTTTTTCCACACAAAGCATGACTTCCTCATTTTATTAAATACTCTTTTACAGTATTTTTCATTTTTTTAAGCTTTGTGTTATGAATAGAGCACGTAGTACAGTGAACTCTGTGCCCTCGTCACTCAGCTGCAGCATAAACTCCTTCTGCCCTTTCTTCCCCTTCTGCTCTAGATTATTTTGAAGCAAATCCCAGAAGTATGATTTCATTTGCAAATATCTTAATAACGATCTTTAAGAGATAAGGACTTCTTAAAAAAATCATAACCATAATACCATTATCACACCTAAAAGTTTAATAGTGAATTTCTTAATGTAATCAAATTACCTGGTCATTTAAAACATAATTTTTAATAACTGCGCAGTATTCAGTTATGTGACCAAATCATTTTTTTACATAACTCTTGAGGTTTAATTTATGTATAAAATTCACTTGTTGTAAGTGTACAATCAGTGATTTTTAGAAAATTTGCTGAGTTGTACAAATATCACCACAATCCAGTTTTACAACAGACCATTGCTGCCGAAAGACCTCTGCTGCCCATTTACTGTTAATCTCCATCGTGTCCCTTTTGCCCCAGGACACCATGAAGCTACTTTTTGTCTATAGATTTGCCTTTTCTGGAAGTTTCATGTGGAGGGGTCTTTGTGTCTGGTTTCTTTCACTTAGCCTCATGCTTTCAGGGTTCATCTGTGTGGTAGGCATGAGCAGTACTTCATTCCTTTTGTGCCTGAACAGTATTCCATTGTATGCATATAGAACATACTTTGTTTAGCCAAATTGCTATTGTTGGATTTTTGGAATATCATTTTTTCTGTATTAGAGGGAATAATCTGTGGGGTTGATGTTCTAGATAAGTCCTTGTGTGTGTCCATAGTTTTTTCCTTATGGTAGGTTTCTTTTTTTTTTTTCTTAATCCAGTTTTGTTGAGATATATTCACATACCATGCAGTTACACAAAGCATACAATCAGTTGTTCACAGTACCATTATATAGTTGTGCATTCATCACCAAAATTAATTTTTGAACATTTTCATTAACACAGACACAAAAATAACAAGAATAAAAATTAAAGTGAAAAAGAACAATTAAAGTAAAAAAGAACACTGTGTGCCTTGTTTTTTTTTCCCCCCTCATTTTTCTACTCATCCATCCATACACTGGACAAAGGGGAGTGTGGTCCATATGGCTTTCCGAGTCACATTATGGTAGGTTTCCATAGAATATTGCTGAGCTAAAGGTTATTTTTCAGGATTTTTTTGATACTAGTTGCCAAATACTCTCCAGAAAAGTTGCATCGGTTTATACTCCCAGTCAGCAGTATACAAGGGTGTGCTTTCTCTCAAAACCTTACTGATAGCATTTTAATTTTATTTAAAAAAATCAATTTTATTTTTAAAATCATGGCCAAAACACTAGGAATTGTAAAGCATTTTTTTTTCATTCTTTTCTCAGCTCAACCAGAATGTAAGTTCTTTCCAAAGAAAATTTGTTGGTGAGGTGAAGCGGTGTGAAGAACTGGAACGGATATTGGGTAAGTTTATTTTCCTCTTTAATCAGTTAAATATTTTTTGTGGAGGCAAACCTTATTCACTTGATAAAAATTAGAAAAGGTAGACAAGCAGAAAGAAACAAAGAAATGGCCTACATTGTCATCCTACAGAAGTCATCACTTTCAATTAAGTGCCTATTCTCTTTCCATACTTTTTTACTCTTCATCCATGAGAGTGAGACTTGACATACATACAGTTCTGTTATATTGTTGACAGTTTTATTTCTCACTTAACAGTAGTTATTGTGAACATCTTTCCATGTCAATAAACAGATTGATGTGTCATTGTTTTTAATGGCTGCATAGTATTTCATTGTTTTGATGTATTATGATTTATTTAACCAATCCCTGGTAGTTTATTATCACTTAAAAATATCACCGAATACATGTTAATATACTGCTTAACTTAAAATTCCATTAAGGAACAGGAGAGGCAGAAATGGCAGATAGACTGGTTGATAAAAATTGCCTTTTTTCTCGGGGCTTCATTTGCAAATGTGTTCCATCCCTGCTCGCTGACTGGAGCCACTACAGCTCAGTTCCAAGGTTGCTTCTTTGATCTCTAAGGTCTTTAATATCTGAGCTGGAAATAGCCCTCAAGTCCTGACTGAAATAGAGGGTAAAAATGATTTCAGACAGTTGACTGAAGTACAAAATTTGTTTTTAGAAGGATGACCAGATAAGTAATTGGTATGAAGGACTGGGGTCGGGGAAGAATATGACTTTTTGGAACAATTTATAATACAAGATTAATGCTAATAATTATTGGGGATTTTATATTTTTTAATTGGGCATTTTTAAGATTAAAAAAAAATGTAGTCATCTGAAATCTATTCCTTTACATGTCTTTGCAGCAGGCATGAGTCATTGGACTGGTGGTTTATTTGGAATGAGGTTTTTAAAGGCAGGGCAAAAAAGATAACCCAGTAGACATGTGCAGGACTTCTTGTAGCTTCAACTGTCTCAGAATATAGACTTAAAAGGAAGCTTTCAAATCAATTTAGGTATGTTAAAAATAGGTGAAAACAGTTTGCATCCTTTCCCAGAAACTTTTTACTCTCAATGCTTCATTTGCTGCCTTGTTGGTAAGACATTGTTGCTTTTTCATTTTTAAAAACTAAAATAACTAGTATCACTTCTCAGAAATACTGTCTGATAATGGCTTTCCCAGGCATTGTGACTTTCATCTTACAGAAAGGGATACTTTACCTAATTGAAAATATAAACTAAAAAAGTTAAGTTAATTTTGTATGGTTTACTTTTGGTTTTGTGAATCATGTTTTTAATGTATGTAGCAAGGCAGAACAGGGTGTTCTGAGTCAAAGTGTCACAGCTGCCTGGGGACTCTCAGGCAAGCCCGGGGTTCCAGGGTCTCTGAGGTGCTTTTGCTCCTCAAGGCTGTGATTCTCTTGATGGATGCTTATTTCCTCCTAAGGGCTGTCTGCAGGGGGGCCACGGTGCTGTCACTGTTGGTGGTTTTTATAGGTCTATCATCTGGGTTGTTTCTGTACTCCCAAGTGTGTTCCTAACCTTCTGCTTTATTCTATAGGAACAGAGACAGCCATAACTCAGAAGTTCTATAGAGTTTTAGAAAGGAAGAAAATTTGGGAATTTCAGAAAGTAGTTTTCCAGATTATTATTTATTTTGTTGTTGCATGCTGATCTCTCTAGGTAGTAGTAGTTTTCAGATCTTTGGAAACAAGGTTGAAAACAGTGACCTGTAAGTCAGTTGGAATGCTAAAGAATTTTGTGCATTTACACATTAATTTTTAGATGGCCTAGGAAAGGTTGGGATTTAAAATGGTCAGGTTGAAGTTTATTATATTAAGTTTCTATGCCTAATTTGATTAACTTTTATTTCCACAGCATTTTTAGTACAAGAAATCAATAAAGCTGATATCCCCCTTCCTGAGGGAGAGACCAGTCCTCCAGCTCCACCTCTCAAACAAATTTTAGAAATGCAGGTAACTTGTTTCTGAAGAAGCTGCCTTGAGGCCACTGTCTAATGCTTTTCTGCCTTTCTTCTCAAAACCATGGAATGAAAATTAACGAACATTATTATGATGTATTATGATAAATTTTTACTGTCATTTAGTTTTCTTTACAATGTAAGACGTGTTTTCCCTTTTCAGATGGTGTTTTACAGAGGCTAAAGAAAATTAGGTCATTAAATCTGGCCCTTAGTCATGGAGCATGTCAGAAAGTTCATTCTGGGTTTGTCCATGCCTGAGCCTGCCTCTCCTAGTGCAGGTAATCAAGGGTTCAGCCATACGCCCCTCACATGCTTTCCAGGTTCACTCTGACCCTTTCCCCCTCTGATTCTCAGAAGTTGGTGTGAAGGTGAGTGACCTTATAGGTTGGGAGCAAATGGAATTCCTTCACCCTAACTTCAGTGTCTGGTAGCTTTCCTCTTGTGAGACACTTGCTCATCCTTTCTTTTAGCACCTACCCTTGAATTAACCATTGAGATTTCAGTCTAATCATTGTACAGTTCATCACACTGGGAAATAGACTTGAGTTGTTTGTCTCTTTTAAAGAGATTATTAATGTGTAACTAAGACTATTCCATTTCTGGCTGCTCTGTTTGCTGAGCTGGTAGGAAGTCCTTAACATTTGGTATGTGGGTGGACCCTGGAGAGAATTATACAACCACATGAGTAGATAGCAGTCAACTGGTTTGGGCAGTTTAATGGGTTGGTTATGATATAATTAGACATGTGGTGATTAATGTCTGTAGTTTTGATAAGGCAGAGCATGAGATGAATGTAGTATGTTAAGTGATTTGTTTGAATATAAGTTTTCATTGACTCGATTTGTTTTACGAATTCTACTTCTAGTGTTTTAATACTTAAAAATTGTTAAGGATGCTTACTACGTAACTAATTATTAGAGAAGCATTGTTCTCCAGAATTTTTATGTCCAATTAATTGTGTAAGTGTAAATGCATAGAAATTCTTTTAAGCTAGAGACTAGGAAAAGATATTTTTAAAAAAAGATTATCCAAAAATTTTCCTGTTTGGAAGTAAAAGAAAATATAGACTTGAAGAAGACTCATTGAAGTATGATAATGTATGTATAAACAGACAAAAGAAAAGCAAAGGAAATTATATGACCTGAAATTAGAGAAGAGGCCAGTCTTAAGGGTATCATAACATCCAGAATGTTTTATAATATCATATGTGACATGAACTTCATAGGAGTACTCAAATTAATATGAAGAAATAAGTGATGAGCCCTTAAAATCTTTATGTTTTCATATCTTTATCAAGCTAACATAAATTCTGGCTTTTTAAAACCTCTGTTGATTTTAGTATTTTGGAAAAAGCATTAGAACTATACTTGGAACTAAACCACACTCTTTAGTAATCAGAATTTTGTCACTATTTTGTTTTAGGAACAGTTGCAGAAACTCGAGGTTGAACTGAGAGAAGTCACTAAGAACAAGGAGAAACTGAGGAAAAACTTGCTGGAACTGATTGAGTACACACATATGCTGAGAGTGACAAAAACCTTCGTTAAACGCAACGTCGAGGTACTAAACAACACAGAGGAGGAAGGATATGTATTTTAGAAATATCTCATTCCTGTAAGGTTGCAGGGTCTTGTTAGATCTTAGCTTCATTTTTCAGTTGGAATATATAACATATATATATTTATATTTAGTGTTTTTAATGTGTTGGTTGCTTTTAGCAGTAGCAATGCTTTATATTTGTAAAATGCTTTTGTTTGTAGTTGAAAAAGATGTTTTTCTGATCACAAGAGAAAACTGAACAGTGGAAGTCAAACTCTAAAATTTAGTTTTTCCAAATTGCTAAGAGTTAAGGAATAAAAGAAATCTGTAATTTATAAGAATAATGAGTAGTCTATGTGGTAGAACTATACTGAGCTGAGTATAGTTTGGAAAAGTGCCTCCCTTCTAAACTCAATTTCAGTTGATACAGTGCTAACCTCTAACAAAATGTATTCTGTCTTAGATTTAGGCAATGACTTAAATTACGACTATTCTTTTATTTAAATGTCTTCAAGTGGCTTACAAATAAGGGATGAGGAAATTATTTTCTTATTTAGCAGAGCTGAGTTACATGTCTAACTCACCCTGGGGCCTTGGCACCCAGATTTAAGTAGTTGGTTACGATTCCCTGTGAACTTGTTTGGAAGCATGACTGGGAAATGAAGTGTCACCTTTAACAAGACATATTTGGTTTATATGTCTCTTTGCAGTTTGAACCCACTTATGAAGAATTCCCTCCCTTAGAGAGTGAAACGTTGTTGGACTACAGCTGTATGCAGAGGCTGGGAGCGAAACTGGGGTAGGTGTTAGCAGCTGGGGCATCACGCTTCACTGCTCTTCTCGTGGAAGGAAGATGAGTGCTGCACAATGGATGAATGGGGACCATTTCAAAGCCTATGATGGAAGGAAAGAAGGCAAATATTTATTTAAAATACTGCACTCCTGTATTTGTTGAGCTGAATTACTCAGTGTATTGATTTTTTAACTAAAAATAAGGGAAATTTCTTCTTTTGGTATAATGAGCTGGAAAGAAGGAACTTTCGTGCCTTCCAGTGTTACTCCTATAAGCCTTAAACAATTAGTCATTGACGCATCTGGTCCTCTTTTATTTGGCGGAAACTGAAGCTAAACTGAGTTGGGTAACTTTTTTTTATTAATCTACTGTTTATTGTCTCTGCTCACATGAACTAATGGTAACTTGTTTCCTGCTTATTTATTTATTTATTTTATTAAGAACTTACATTCCTCTGATATTTATTTATAGGAATTCAGTGACTTCTAATTTGAGGAGGATATATTCCTCCAGAGGGAATTTGTCTTTACGTTTATCAGGTATCTGGGAGCACTGTATGAACCTTGAATCATTTTACATTAATTTTTCAACTTGGGTTTTTTGGTTTGTTTGTTTTTTGACTATGCAAGTAGTATGATTTTAGGCTACAAACTTAAGTGACTATAAGCCTGTGGTTATAAATTCTTAGGGAAGACCTTTCCCCCCTCCAACCAGAAGCCAAAGTAAAATAAACAAATTTATTTGTAGGCTCTTTACAAGGTGGAATTTTTTCTAGTCCAGTCATTCACCGAAGGTGTAGTTCTGTGGGAAGGGGTTTAAGGAGTTCAGTTCTGTCTTCTCACCTTGTAGGACCCAGTGCCTTGGCTCCTGTCTCCCATGCTGCCGATGAAATGCAAGGCCCATGGGTAAAGGGCAGTAAAATACATCAGGATGGCACTAGGTCCTGTTTTATTTGGGGATTCCAATAATTTCTGTTTACTGTAGGCTCAGCTTGAGATTTAAAAGGATGCTTCAAAAATATTTATCCAAAATTTTTAGGTATTTTGTAGTTGGAGGGCTTTCAGGAAGTCTTCTCCACCAAACTGCCAGAAATGGAATTCTTCATCATGCTTTCAATGGCAAGTTGATAAAAGTAGTTGTTTTTAGTTGACTATAGGTTATCTCTGTTGTCTCCTAGATTTGTGTCTGGCCTAATTAACCAAGGAAAAGTTGAAGCATTTGAAAAAATGTTGTGGAGGGTCTGCAAAGGGTACACTATTGTGACGTACGCAGAACTGGACGAATTCCTCAAAGA
>PVKY010006718.1:0-15656 GCA_004027775.1 Bradypus variegatus
GATGCCCAAGGGCTCAGTGATGGGCTTCATGAAGAAGGACTGAAAAAAGTGAGGGTTAGAGAGCCCTGTCATCACTGACGGTACCAGACTAGTTATGGAGACTTTGGCATTCTCCTCCCCAGGATATCCTTCAGCAGTCCCACCCCAAATTTTTGATATCAACAATAGAGGTTTTCTCAATATTATCTAAAGACCTATATAAATGGAACCTAAAGAGAAGTCCCTGGGTCTCGTCTTCCAACGAGATTGCTGCCCAGAAATCCCTCTAATGTAGAAATTCATGAGCTATCACTTGGTGTGCACTTCTAAACATGGACATCTTCATATTAAGGAATTATTGTTAAATTACGGATGATAATGATATTTTGGCTAGGTTATAAAATAATCCTTATCTTTTAGAGATACATGCTGAAATATTTATGAATGAAATTAGATGATGACTTGGACTTCATCAAAATGATGTGGAGGTGGGGAAGTGGGTGGGAATATAGATGAAACAAGGTTGGCCATAAGTTGATAATTTTTGAAGGTAAGTGATAGGTTCATTATACTGTTCTGTTTACTTTTTTTAATGTGTTTGAAATTTTGCATAAAAAAGAAAGAAAAATAAAATAAACAAATCCCTGGAAATCTATTTGGATCCGTACCATGTTCACTAGAACTGCATATTATAGGTTAGGGGCGTATATGCATCTTCATTTACATTCATACATAATTATAGAATGGATTTGATATCTCCTCATAAAGTCAGAAAGGTGTCAGCCATATCCTTTACTAGGAATAAAAGGCAAAATGGTGTCTCTATGTTCTTCTCCCATTCTGTCCTGACAAATTAGATTTTATCTCTTTCTAGCCAACCCATAGAATGCCATGCACACCAACAGAAGTGAGACTAATAGAAGCGGCTTCCTAAGCATACAAAGGAAGGTCAGGTACTGAGAAATGCGTTGGTTCACTCCATGCAGGTAGTCTGGCTTGACTTTACATTCTTGAAATAACTAGACTGCTAATGGTTGGGTGATAAATATTTAAATCTATTACTGAAAGTTCAATGTAAATGAAATTAATAGCTGCTTATAGTTTCTTCCTGCTAGCACCCTTTAATCATTATTCCACATTTGGTGTAAGCTAAGTATATGTAGATCTAAAGTATTTTATAATAGAGTTGGGCCTCTTTAAAAGCTGCTTAGAAGTAACAACAAAATATATGGAAATTTAGGAGGACTAACACCAACTTAAAATTAATATCCTTTCTGCAGAGTAGAGGAAAGAATATTGAAGTATAAATATAAAGTATAAAGAATATTGAGCCAGAAAATCAGGGTTCGAATTCTGGCTCTACCACATATTAGCTGTGTGGATTTGTATAATTATTAACTAATTCCTCTAAAGATCCATATCCTCATATTAACATGAAAGTAGTATGAGTAAACTTACTGAACACTTACTATGTGACAACAGCTATTCCGAGTTTTATATATTAACCAATTAAAACCTGTTAATGACGCTATGAAGTAGGCATTATTATTATTTCTCCCTTTTTATAGATTAGAAAACAGGCCTAGAGGTAAAGTAACTTGCCCAAGGCAACTCACCTAGTATGTGGTGAAGGAAATCTGCCCTTAGACCTCAACTCTTCACCACTATATAGTCCTCTTCAAAATACCCCCTTCACAGAGTTGCCATGAGAATAAAATTAAACTACATATGTGTGTGAGTTTTAAAATTATTACCTACTAAATAAGGCGTTTTGCGTTTTATAAAAGTAAAAAACAAATATTAGAGTATTCTTCTTTTCTTCAGAAAGAAAATAAACATTTCTAGGGTTTATAGACTTAACCATACTGAAGCAGGAATGGTACCAAATCTTAATGCCAATGAATAAGTGAAAAACTATGTCAATAGCTCTTTAACTTCATGTGCATTGATTCACTTTGATGCTTATTTAAAATGTAGATTCCCCAGGGCCCACTCCTTCTAAATTCTAATTCATTATATGTGGGGTAAAAACCAAGAATCTCCTTTTTATAAAACTTTGCAAGAGATTTTGAGTTAAGTAGCTTACAAACATTATCGAGAAATAATGGCTTATGTTTAAAGCCATGTAAGCAACATTTTAAAGTGGAAATAATAGATGATATGAGGACTTTGAAACTAAAGCCCCTAAAATGATTTTTTTTAAACAAAAGAATTAGCTATATAAAAATAGCTAAAATCATTTGAGATATTTTTTATACCTTTTGTTCCAGGCTGTTAATTAGTAGCTGAAACTGACAAACAAGAGGGAAAATGCCACTAGGTTCTTCTTCCTATAGGTAAAGTTCTCCACCTCAAGATTACTTCTTAGGCTCCATAACTTACCCATAACCCAAGAAGAACAGATCATAGTTTTAGTATATACACATTCTCCCACTAAAAAAATATTTTATTCATTAATTACTATCTAGGTCTATGTATGATCAATCTCTCTTTCTCTATATATATCATTTACCCATCTATTCATCCATCTATCCATTCAAACTTCTATACATCCAACCAATCAATATTTGCTGAACACCTGCCATATGCTAGATGCCATTTCAGGTACTGAAAACCGAATTTTTATTGCTAGGCAAAAGTTCTAAATATGAGAAAACTCTAAAGTAGAAGTCACAGATTAACATGTCTTTATGATACATTCAAGTAAGGAAATAAATGAACTGATTCGGGGGGATTCCAATGAATAGGTGTCTAAAGAGAGAAGCCACAATTCAGCTCCAGACAGTTCTAGGCAGACAGGCCCAATTTAACCAAATCTAAATATTACAAGAGAATCCATATGTCTGGGTTTTCATGTGAAATTTCCTTTTTAATGCTAGGAAATAATTTGAATTTTTCACATATGCTACATGAGCCAAAGAAAACATATGTATTATTTAAGCCCCTAGACACCCCCATAGGCTACCTGTTTGCAACCTTGCTCTAGACTTTGAGGACACAGACTAACGAAAGTATCTCCATTATCTGATTTCTGGTAATTCACAACTAAACAATTTGGCTTTTAATGGATATTCTTGTTGCATGGACCATTTAATGAGCAAATAAACTTATGAACTGCCAAATGTCTTCCTTCTCCTTTAAAGTCACGAAAGCATGACACACACAAGGAAGGGTGAGGTCCTTTTCCAGGAAAAAAGTTGTATAGCTCCAAAGCTCTGTGCAACCCTCATCATGACTTTCTCTCACACCTCCACAAGACTGCAAGGCAGGGACCGTGTTTTGCTTGTCATCTTTATAAATTCACTGTTCACTGCATGACATGGTTCTCTGTAGTATGCAAGCTCCATAAATGCTTGCTGAACTGAATTTGAATCCACATATACTCTTCCATTCTATTTTAAATCTGGAGTGAAAACTGATTATTGCTGAAATATTCTAATGTAATTAAGCTTTTGATCCTCAGGGTCCTGTTTATATGACATCAAAATAACCAGCTACTTTAGTTTATCAGAAAAAAAGATCAGACAAAACAGATTTGTAATTATACAGAAAGGATCCAAGCAACTTCTGTACTTCTATCTAAATCATGTCTCACTTTCACTCTAGTTTATTCTAGACCAAACAAAAACAAAAACAAAAACAAAAAAAACACACACACACCAAGAAAACCAACAACAAAAAAACAAAAACCAGGCAAAACGGAATAGGGAAAGCACAACACATACAACACATTTTGAATGCCTTTTTCTCTCCCTCCCTCCTTCTTTTCTTTTCTTTTTTATTTTCTTTCTTTCTCTTTCTTCTCTCTCTCTTTCTCTCTTTCTTTCTTGTCCCAGACTCAGTATTATATCACTCATTGGTTTTGCTTTGGTAACAGTAAAATATGGTTTATGGAGCTCATCTCTTTCGTTTAGCAATCAATATAGGGGCATATTAATATTTTCTCCTAATTGAAAAAAAATCATGTCCTTAAAATATAGAAAGTACTACTGACAATAGATAAATAAATAACAAGCACCCCCACACACACACACCCACACACACACATACACACATACCTGGCTGAAACAAATTTTTAAATATCTTAAGGCATGAACACTTTTATTTTTAAAAATGTAGAGAACCCTAAGAAGGGTTATACCATCGTACAAGTAAGTGTGAAAACATTATTATTACACAAACACCACCCGCAATTTTCATTTCTCACATTTATCACAAAGCTCATAAAATTTTTGGTGAAAAGTATCTGTGAAAAATACTTCCTTAAGAAAATTCTGAGAACCTTGAATGCATGGTGGATGTTGAGGAAGTCTTGATTTACTCAGCATAGTCAATAAAATGCAAATATTCTTACTTTTCAAAAGTTCCTTTGGAATTGAAACTCCTACATGCTTAATTAAACTCAAACCCATTCTAACTAGTGACACCAATTAGTGAGTCCTCTTCCTTTGAATCATTTTCCAAAAAATAAATCCTCTGACTTAAACGAATGCATTCTGGCTTCTTGAGATTTTCACCTTTTCTCCCACAAGCTTCTGAGGGCTCACCTAGCTTTATTAATCACTCTGCCCCACTCGACACAGGCTCTAGTTGGTCAAACACCTTATGAAATGTAATTAGTACATCAGGAGATTCTATGTTATAAGTTTCACCGTATTAGTTGTATATGAGTGCTCACAAAACTGTCTTCAAATACAAAGAAACCAACAGCTTTATGACTAAAACCCCAGAGGTTTAAACTTTTGTAAAGCATTCGAATGATGTGGTTGATTTCAGTCTCTCCTTGATTTCATATTAAAAAAGCCAGATACTTAACAAGTAGTTTCTTTTTTCAATTTAAGCTTTTGCAAATCTCAGAAATTATCTGAAATTTCCATCTGAAGTAAGCAAGTGATGTAATTGGGCTTTCTGAATTTTGTCTCTGAAAAAAATAAGAGCATTAATATTTGGGTGACTTATTACACAAGTCCAGTTAAATTTCCTGACCCTGCCGCAACTGTCCTGTGAACTTCCAGAAAGTCCTCACAGCTTTTTAAAGAACTGTAGCTAAAAAAGTAATTTCTATAGGTTGAAATGTGAAAGTCAAAAAAGGACAACACATTTTAAATTTAACTTCCAGATTATTTTCACTCAAGTTTGAATTTCTGGATTCAAGTAAGTCTTCACTATTGCAACAAATGATAATGTTTCTAGACTAATGAAATAATCAAACATCAAAGTCATTAGGAGAATTTAGATGCATCTGAAGGTGGCAGTGGGATTAAAGACAAATACGCCTGACAGCCCCCAACTATGTACTGGGACTTGGTAAGGACTTGAACCTTAATGACCAAATCTAACACTCATTTTACAGATGAGAAAATGGAGGCAGCAAAGACAAACTCTTACCATACACATGGAAGGATTTACCAAAAACATAAGCAAAATAATTGAGGTGTAGGACAACTAAAGGTTGTTCTCTGATATTATGCTGCTTTAGTTACTCAAGTAATACAAAACAGTTTTCACACCCTTCCATCAAGGGACTTTTCAAAATTTCTCCTACGAATGGCTCTGTTCGATTCTTGAAGATTTTATGTCATGGTTCCAAAAATACAACACAGTTGAGGAAAGGCATACCCCTAATACTCGCACTTCCATTATTTATTCTAAAAACATTTACTTAAAATTATTCTAGTGTTTTGCAATTTAGTGCTCTGGAATCTCAAACCACATCACTTTAACAAATTCTCTCCCCAGCACATAGTTTCTCTTCTTTGCTGCACACTCCCTTTGAGCAGCTAGTCCTCTGTTTTCAGCACTAAGGCCTTCTTTGAAAATGAACCAAACCACTCCTGGCTGGATCTAAGCACACCAGAAGTCTTTACTGGTATTTATCTTCACAGGTGTTTTACTTTTATTTTTTATAAACCTGGAACTCAAAGGAGACATCAGCTTGAAAAGACAGAGCCCAGCCCTGAGTGGCCTGGCCTTCCAGGCTGCACTTGTCAACTTTTACCTGTTTGCAAGACCACAGTTCTTTCTTCTCCATCCAGAGACACAATTCTGAAGTTATAGATGGTTCCTGCTTGTAAATCCTTGAGAGTAATTTCATAGGTGGTGTTGTCTATCTGCGTGGGGTGGCACCACACGACCTCCGAGGTGGTATAATTATAGATGAGGCTAAAGTTACAAGGTGACCCCAAAGTTTTCCACTGGAGAGCAACAGACCGGCTGGAGACCCTGGGCTCCTTCAGAGTGAAGTTACATCTCACTGGCTCTGCCAATCCTGTCTGCAAAGGAACCAGAGAGAACAGCTGAAGCCCATAGTCTGTGCTGCCCAAGGACATGTCCGCAGCAAGCCCCCCAAGCCTCCTCCACATCCCCCTTTGCCCCCAGCCTCCGCCCTTCCTTTACCCGCCAGCTGGGGAAGGCGAATGTCAACTTTCTCCCCAGTTGCTTTCTGTTAGGAGCAGCTGGAGAGAGCGTGGCTTTTTGCCTTTGACAGCAGGATGAGCTGTCAGTCTGGCTGGGAGCTCGGAGGAAGATTGTTTTTAACAAGGGAGAGGAAGAAATACCGCCACCTCCTTCGCCAAACACAACTCGGAGATAGGAAAGTGAAGCGAGAATGTGGTTCTTGGCGGGGAGGGGGCGTATCAGCCCCGAGCCCCTTTTCGGGTCACTCACCTGTACCAGGCTCAGCGCAACCCACAAGGCCAAACCGGCTCCATGGCTCAGCATTGCGCTCAGTAGTTAAGCCCCAGACTAAACAGAGGGAGTTTGGATGCAGGGTGGCCCTGGGCGCCCGCGTGCGGGGCGTGGGAGTCGCTGGCGCTGGCGACGCAGCCCGGGACCCGCCGCGGGGGCCCCTTGTGCGCGCGCTTAGCGCGCCCCGTGGGCGCAGCGCTCGTGGCTCAGGACTGGCGACGCGCAGGGGCCGCGGCGGCCGCCTCTGCTGCTGTCACTGCCGCCCCGGGCGGGCTGCGGACGCGAGAGGCGGCGGGGGCAGGCAGCGCACCGCCCTTCCCACGCTGCCATTCTGACCCGAGCCGCCTCGCCCCGAGCCGCGTCCACGGACTTCCGCAATCAAAAGGCAATTTCCTTGTCTCCCGGCAAAGGAACAATGCGCCGGGGCGGGAGGGAGCCCCGAGGAGGCAACGCCTGAGGCTGCCAAGAGGGCCCCCAGCCCCGAGGCGGCCAAGCCGTCCAAACCGCCCCGCGCCACCGCCTCCTGGACCAAGGGTGCTGTCCGTGTCCGCGGGGCTCTGCCTCCTCCTCCTCCCAGACTTTCACTTTTCCCCTCTCTGTGGTCCTCGACCCATTCCTCGCAGCCACAATTAGTACTTGCTCCCTCTCACTTTCCAGGCCTCCATTTCCCGCCCCCTTCCTCTCTCCACACCCTGCGCCTTCCCCTCCCTATCTTCCTTCCTATCTTCCTCATCTGCTTTCTCCAAGGCTTCTTTTCCCAGGATGAAACTTGACTACAGCAGATTTCCCAGGTCCCCTACACTCTTTCCTGAAGACTTTTCTTAGAGTGTTTTTGCCCTTCTCACCTCAAAGCATTCATTTGTCCCAAGGCGCATCCCCGTGACACCAGCAAGAGATAAAGACTCCAAAAGGGTCCTTCTGTTCATTGTCAACTTGATTTTCATTCGGTTCTCCTATTCACTTTCCCCTCTTTGGTAGGTCTGTGTCTTCCTCTAAATCTTATACAAACAGTGCTAACCACCAACAAATATAATCAGCAACTGTTAAATTGTTTAACCCACAAGCAAAGCAGTTTCATCACTAAACACCCAGTAATTAAAAGCATTTCATCCACAATTGTTCCAACCAACAAAAGAAAGCAATGGAAACTCTCATTTGTGGAAAACATTTACTATGTTATGGCTTATCTCCCCACAAATTTATGAAGAAATTGAATTTACTCAGTGTTCAGCACTAACTTTATGTCTTTCAGCAACTGCCTCAGCACCTCAATGATTATGTATCTGAAAATGGATTTTAGAAAAGCCCCTAATAACTGAAAAGCAAAATGTTTAGTTGTACATGGGTAATAGAAAAATATTGCAATAGTGCTTATGATTTGCTATTGCTTTTCTTTGGATGCCATCCCTAACAACTGCCATAAAAGGAGAGCAGACTATCACCTAACATTTCAATTTTCAAAACAGAAAAGCTCCAGAGCTAAATGAATAGGAAGGATGACATGCTTCCTTCTTTTTCATACAGACTGATTATACATAAAGTTATATAATTGGCTGCTAAAACAGGATACCTACTTTGAGGGAAATTGAAAAACAGTGAAAATTCTTTTTGATTCTTTCAGAAAACATTAAAAAAAAAAATCTCTTAATGAAACAATGCAGTGTCCACCCCTTCAGAGATTCTATGAGCTTCTAATCTGCAGCCAGGCCAGATATCTCAAATCTCCTTTTTAAGTTAGCAAACAGTCAAAGCAAGTCAAATCTAACACATCTGGGAATTTCTGGGAAAACTGAATATTTTGAACTTTTCTGCCAAGATCATTTGTCTTCCCAAGCAGATTTTCTCCCTTTATATTTTACCCTCCAAGCTCGTAGGCCTTGTACAACTTGACATGCCTTTCTTTCAAGATCTTCAGGGGCTGCCTTCCCCCACCTCTGCCTCCCATTAGATTTTGCAAGCCTCATTGGAGGCTCTGGTTGCCTTCAGCCTTTATAAGAGTCTTATTTCAGTTCTCTCTTCTTTCCTTTTGGTAGGATATACACATACATAAAATACAAAATTTCCCATTGTGACCATTCTTAGGTGTACATTGCAGTGAAATAAATTTTAATCACAATGTGCTACCTTCAGCACCATTTGTGTATACATACAATGGAATATTATTCAGCCATAAAAAAGGAATGAAGTTCTGACGCATGCTACAACATGAATCCTGAAAGTATTATGTTGAGTGAAATAAACCAGAAACAATAGGACAAATATTGTGTGATTCCATTTAAATAAAATACCTTTTCCTTTTGGACATTTTTTTCCCTTTCTTGCTAATTTCCAAAAATAATGTGGCTTCCTGGTCTGTAAAACTAGAATAATACCTGCTCCAAATATTTCACAGAACCATTATGAAGAATAAATAAAATTACACATGTTAAAGCACCTATGCTAACTATGATGTCATGTATAGATGTTAGTAATCCATATTGCATCCAAATCATATTTTCTGCTCCCTTTTAAATTCATCCACAACATACCCCCCCCCCCCCCCTTACTTAACATTTGCCACCTTGCCACCTGTACCCCTCCTCTCTTTGTCTTTTCCATTAGGGTTTTAGGATTTTCTTACAGGTTGTCCCTGAGATTTGGAATCTTCCTACCTAAATATACTATATATTCTTCTGTCCATTGTGGAAATCTTCATAAATCCTATGTTCTCCAAGCTTTCTCAAACATTGTTTTTAAATTTATACTACATGCCACCAACCTACTGTACACCATCAGTTAATACTTGTAGAGTTAGATTTCATTTCCAATATATGGCCTAACAAACCCTCCTTATAACTCAGGTAAATGCGCCAAAAAGTAAAGTTTGAAGAGGACCAATCAGGGCAATAACAAACTATCTTCATAACAACATAGTTTAGATGCTTCCAAATTCTGTGTTATTAAAAGTGATCCACTAATAATGCCCTTGTGAATAGGAGTTAGGAAAAAAAGGAGTGATTTCTTGAAACACAATTATTTTATTTTTGCTATATTAATGAGGGAAAGCACATTTAGAATCATGTGTCATCTATTTTAGTAACCTCGATGTATTTGAAGAATTGTGGCAATACGTGAAGGAAAGTACCAGTAGTAATAGAGTAACAGACATTTCTTTCCCAAAGGTATTTAACTGCCTGTTCGTCTGTTTGTTTGTTTATTTATTTATTTAGAGACCTTGAAACTCACAGAAGAGTTCAAAACATAATTAGGGGATCCTAAAGAACCCACAAAAATTTACACAATATGAAATAAGGAGGAAAATTTTAAGCTCAGGCTTTTAATGATTACACTTTTCCTTTTAAAAGCACATATTTTTATATGAGTACCCAGAGGGAATTGTAATAGACTGAAGAAAGTATGGGACTGGAAAAGCTACCAGATACAATCTTTTCTACTAGGAGTTTATTTGAAACTACTGTACAAAGTATAAATAAATTCATGCATTTTTCCTTTGTTCTCATCTTTGTTTGGAATTCCTCAACTTCTTTTGAACGTATTTATCCTGCATAATGACACTGCATTTGCTTTAGAAGTTGGTGTATTCCAGGAATTTGGGATCAGCCACTCTGTAATTTTTCAGGGAATATCCTCTTCTCAGCGACTATGAAACCTTTCCCAGACTATAAAGGAAGGGTGGGACTGCTTTTGATTAGACATGAGTGAACAAAGAGCTGTCCCTTAAAATTTTTTTTGTAGCAACTAATTCATAATTATAATTAACATAATCATTAATTATTAATTCATGGCTGAAAGCAGGGATCTTGTCACATTATGAACATAGAACCCAAATGATACAATGGCTTACCAGAGGTTAAGGGACCACACTTTACAGAATTGCTACTTTAGATCAGGGTTTGAGCTGTCTGTGGGGACAGGTTGGTGGGATGTTGGATGCATTAGAGGAGAGTAGGGTGGATTGGTAAAATTGATTGTTTAGTCCTAACTCCTCACCCATGACCAGGTTTCTGCCCACTCCTCTGCCTCTCTCTGGCTTGGCTTGTATGTTCCAGTTACCCCAGTCTGACAATTCATTTATTCATTCATTAATCAAATGTTGATTGAGTACTTGGTATGTGCCAGGCACTGGTCTAAGTTTCGGGAACATCCCCATAGAGCTGACTCTTTCCTGCCCCAGTGCCTTTGTGTCTGTCATTTCCTCTTCTTAGACCACTTTCACCCAGGTTCTCTGCTTGGCCGTTTTCCTCTCATCCTTTAGGTCTCAGCTGAAACATACCTCCATGAGAGGCATGCCTTTTCCAACCCCACAGGGTAAAATGGGGTCTCCATTCTTCTCCATCACAGCAACCCATTTGTTTAATTCAGAGCATCAGTGATACTTGGGAATTATTTAATTACCTGTATATTTGTCTATTGTCTGCCTTCCCGGTCATATGGGAAATTACACTAGGGCAGTGGCCATGTCTGCCTGTCCCTCTTGCTTGGTGTTTAGTAAAGTCTCAACAAATATTTGTTGAGTAAATGAACAAATGAATACATGAATGAATCTTTTTAGCTGTTCAGTGAATACTGTTAAGTGAATAAATAGATTCAAAACAAGTCCTTCTAAACATAGTCCTGCTAGATGCCTCAAATACCACCCTGGTAGGGAAGAAGGGAAAGAGAAGAGAAAAAAGAGGGAAGGGTAAAGGAATAAAGAAGGGGAAGAAGAAAAGACTGATTTTGAAGGGAAAGAGAAAAAGGTGGAAATATGAAAAGAAGAAAATGAGAAAGAGGAGGTAGGTTGCATAGTTTAGGACAGTGGTCTCAAAGTGTAGCATCAGCATATCTGACAGCTGATTAGAAACGTAAACCATATGGCTCTGCCTCAGACTTAGTGAATCAGAAACACTGCGGGCGAGCCCAGTAATCTGTATTTTAGCAAGCCCTCCTGCTCCTGTTCTCGTTGGTGAGAAAAAGCTACTCAAAATCCAAACAAAAGTCTCAGATTGTCAACCCCTCTAACCCTAAACTCTGCACTATGTATCACTTTATATTCAGGAGAGTCAATGATATCTTGCCATTCTTTTCTCATAAATTTTATTAGCTCTTTCATTACAAGACGCTTCACAGGTGATTTTGAACAATTTTAGAATGTGTCAAATAAGTAAAAGTCACTAGACTTTTATAATATATAATATGCATAATTTGCTATTTGCAACATAGTAAAAATAAATTGTGGATGCTAAAGGAAAAAGGATCAACATGCAGCACACTTAATGCATATTAGACAAAAGACCAGTTCTGATACCTTTTCAGAGGAAGTACTTTTGTTATGCAAATCTCACTTGAGGCACTTTCCCAGATATTTTTAAAAAGAAGAAAGCATAGTAATCAGGAGATGTGCCAATTAAAAACAATTGCAAGATTTTTTCCAAGTTTTAATTTGAACTGACTCAATAGTAAATTATGGGAAAAGTGAATATAATTTAACCTGCAGCCAGCACCCTGCATTTAAAAAGAGGTGCATTAAATGTAAAGGAACAATTATTTTGATAAGCAGTTTTTCAAAACGGACCATGACCGTTCTGTTTTGTGTTAAGAGATACAGTTTGGGTTACTTACATGTCTTTCTAGTTAACCTTCTCAGATCACAGTTCCCTAGGAAAATGGAAATAATAAAAAAGCACTTGGAGGGTGGTTGGAGGCTTAAGTGAGAAGCTGCATGTAATATGCATAGCGCAGTTGTTGGCTAAAGGGCTCAATAAAGTTCAGGTAGTATGATTATTCATACTAAAACCATTGTATGAATAGTAATAAAGTAAATCATACATGCTGCGTATCCAGTAACACTAGAGAATGACACAGTCCCTAGACGTTGTTCTGAGAACATCCAAATCACAAGAAATTATCATTGCTCTTGAGGTAGTACCCAAGAGAAACTTTAGTAGATCAGCACAAAGGACATTTAATGGCTGTTCAGTCTGTTGGCTATGCCAAGATTTTTTTGAAACCTGGAAGGGAGGGGTGGGAGTGCCGGATATGTCTCTAACAGCAGGTTCCATAGTCTCTTTCAGACACATCTCTAAGGTTTCCTGTGTTTGTGTGTCTGTGTGTTTGTGTGTGTGTGTGTGTTACACCAATTTCTCACTTTCCCCTCCCCCACTCTTTTTAATCTGGAGGAAATGGGCTTTGCACAGCTTTAGACATAGCTTTGTAACCATAGAGAGAGAATGAGTCACAACCAGATGTGAATGTAAATGAGTCACCTTTCCAGCCTGAAGCCCTTTCTGCTGCATCTTCACTCACATCATTCAGTGCCTACCATTGCAGGCTCAGAATGAGTCTGCTCACAGATAAACCAAGTTAAGGCACTAGTGCTGTCAGTGGGCTGTCTGGATGGGTGTGGCTGCTATACAGTAAGGTTTCAGGAACTAGGTCCTGGTTTTCATGAATGTTTATTCACCAATCCCTAGGCAGATAACCAAAACATGGCTTAAGATAACACTGGCTTTAAGGAAAACGAGTAAAAAGTCAAATAAATGAGCACCCTTTCCATCTCCCTCAGAAAATGATGATTGGAGGGTAAAGGCTGCTTTCTATTCAGTATGGCACTTTGCTGGAATGGTTTTGCTCACAAACTCTTTGGGGGTTGCAAACAGGGGGCTCACTTACTGTTTGGCCTACACAAACCTTTCTGGCTTTTATAGAATGATCTTTACACTGTTTAAACAATTTTAAAACATGCAAAATATTTGGTTTGCCTTCTCTTTAGAGAAACCATGCTGGGCCCCCATTCTAACTGCCCCTGGGTCAGGTCTAGTTCCATACAGCCCCACCACCCCATCGTTCTCTGCTGGATGGAGACACATGTCATCTCAGAGACCCCTGCATGTTTAGGCTGACAGTGATCAAAGCAGAAGATCAAAGGAACTTAGCATACTTTTCAAAAATTGAATGCTAAAACCATCAGCCAGGTAATAGATTTCTTGGAGGAAGGAGTCGTGTCTCTTTACAATCTCTCTCACACCCCCAGGTTGTGGAGACTCAGTATCTATTTATTTATTGACAAAATAGACATCCACACCCCCACTGCTAAACAAAGGCAGAGCTAAGTATTTGTATGAAGCAAGACTGCATTCTTCAGCCACCATTGCAGATCAGGAACCCTTACCATTACAGAATCTAGGAACACCTAGCTCCTAAGCCTTAGGGTAAATTAGTGTCCAAGAAGCCCCTACTTCCGGTGGACAGACTCCAATTCCATGGAGGATCTAGTCCGTCTCAAATAATCTGCAAGTCTTGTCTAGTGTTGTTACTCAGGCCATCAAGGTCAACACTCTTAGCAAAGCACATACTTGTGGTATCCTCACCATAACTCTGCTGTCCTGGCCTGGAAATATGGCCTTGCTGAGAGAAGAACAAACATAAATGTTCACAGACACACAGATGAACAGTAGGCGCCTATTATAGTTGTACATAGGACCCTCTTATCAGCCCAGATCTGTAGGAATCCAAAATGAGAAAAGCTTTGATGAAAAAACAGGTGCTTCCAGGACAACTTCCAAATAGAAGGCTTGCCAGTGGGCCTGTCATCTGTATTTAGCAATGGTGGTATTCTACTGCCAGCTCCCCCAAGGTGTGGGAAGAATGGAAAGGGATTTTTACTTCAAAGACAGCTCCTGGAATTCATAGTACTTCCTTTTTTCAATTATTTTTCATCCTAATTCAGAATAACTGGTTTTCAAAGCTGTCATTCTGTTAGTGAGAGATAGAGATGTGAACAATATGTAGCTTGGGCATATTCTCCTGGAATGGATTTAGCAAGTTAAAGTACTGAGTAGTCTCTTCCAGAGTTTCTTTATCTTATCCTCATGCTAATCAGCAGATGTATCCACCAGTCCTGAGCCTTACAGTTACTGTGCTTTCTTGCAAACTCACCGCCATTTCACTCCAAGGTTTGCTCTCTCTCCACCCTTGCTTTTTCCCTTGGTTCTTGAAGAAGGCAGGTCTTTGCATGTCTGAGCCACAGGTCACCCCTAACTCAGCAGCAGCCTTTGGATTCTATCCTCTGAAAGTACTTAAACAAACCTCTACTCTCTTTTCTTTTTTTTTTTTTTTTTAACTTTTTAGTTTTGAAATAATTTAAACTTACAGAGAAGTTGCAAGAATTTTACAGGTGATTCTGATGTGTGGCTGAGAACCACCAGCTTCCTATCTCAATCAGCACATCCACTTTCTTGTTTGATTCCATTTCCCTTTTCCTTTAAAATTTCATTTGCCATCCTGTCTCCCCACTGCATCAACCCTCGTCTGGGATTGACCTCATCAGACCAATGAGGCCAATGTTCCAGGGGTCTACTGGCATGTTGAAGAGCCCAGAACACATTCTGTTTTGTGGTACATTCCATGTACGTATTACCTATATTGTGACCAAATATTAACACTGTCCTTTAGTGCACAAAATGTAAAATAATGCAAATCACCCACTTGAAAAGAAAAGAAAAGAAAAGGAAAGGAAAGAGAAGAAAAGAAAAAAATCATTGTGACTTTAAAGCTGGAGGGGTTGAGCGAATTATAAACCACATTTATGCTATTGCCACATGGTAAGCTACTTTGGCCGGCAAACCAGGAAAACTATAGCCTTTTGTCAGGATTAGGCTTGAATGATGTTAATTACAAATTAGGGCCTTCAGCAATGCATCCTTCCCACAAAATGTTACTCCCTGGCATGGCCTTTTTTGCAGCATCAGCCAGCGGTCTCAGAATCTGTTGACATTTTGTCCTATTCACATCAGCCAATCTAAGAGTCATTCATGAGGCATGATTGGGGGATGGCTTTTTGCTCTTTATCTTTGGACTTCTCCCTCTAGGCTTTTGCCTCAGCGAAGGGGAACAATATTCCATCTTTGGTTCTGGCCACAGGATGGTGGTGGCCATGGGGAGACTCCCCTGTATATTTTAACAATGAAGGATGATACACCTTATGGGGAGGGGGATGTGTTTTCTAGATT
>PVKY010006719.1:0-15659 GCA_004027775.1 Bradypus variegatus
CTTGCCCCACCTCAGTATGCTGCTTCTTACCTGGAATGGGGAAGGAAATGCTCTAGGTGTTTTGATCAGTGACATTTATCACCATGCTTCAAAGTGGCCAAAAGCTTTCAGCCAGCACAATACCCAAAGCAATCAAATAATTCCTTTTTAAGACCAAGGAACTTTGTCTTGGTTTGGTATATTACCAAAGACCAAATAGATTTAAGAATAAACTCAAACAAATTATAATTTACTTATTAACTTTCTCCCAAAATTATACATCCTCTACCTGAGGACATACATAGTCACTGTTCTTATAAAGTTTACTCCAAAAAAAGGAAGACAAAAAAAAAGCTCAAATAACCTTGTAATTTAGAATTACAACCAGAGAAGAAACTCTTCAAGCACAATGGAGACATTCTATTGAAGAGCTGCATCCATTTTGGAATGTTTGCTATGAAAACAACTCTTCTAAGAAATTCAAAAAGTACTGAACAAAGCAACATAAAGTCAGTGTTGGGATGCTTTGCAAAATAAAAATAGGCAATTGAGTAGACCAGATGGCAAAAACTTACCCACTACAATCTGAACACTATATTTAAAACACTTAAATTCCAAAGGCCTGGAATATCAACAATCCTTAATCTGTGTTTATGATCCTAAAAAGACATTAAATAGTCTTAAATCCCCAGTCCTCCAAAACACAGAGAGACCCAACAGGCTGGACTAGTGGTATATCAGTAGTCACACACAACCAGACTGGAGATCTGAGTTTGCAACCTAAGTGCAAGAGGTCTTTTAGGAACTCAGGTTAAGGGGAGGCACTTTATTCAAATTCATAGCCTGAGTGAAGGGGAAAAATGCCTTATAATCTTAAACTATATGGTCCATCTCATGTTCCACTTCACAGACAATCTAAAGTATGATGCATCCTCTTAAGCTGCCAGTTTACAACAGAACATTCTGTTTGGAAGCCAAATAAATATTGCTTCATTAGAGTGAAGAACAATTATAATTTAGCAGCACCAGAGGACACAACTCCTGATTCAACTATGAGAAAGAGAGTTGGTGTTTTACTGGGACAATCAATATTCTTAGGTCTATTTGAGTGTATAATATTATGAGCTTGATTCTTCAAGCTTCACTCCATATGGTAGTCAGGAATAAATGTAGCTGTGACGGGGACTGGAAAGAACTGCTCTGCTCTTCTGCCCTCCTGCCAGGTCTACAAGTGCAGTGCCCAACCCCAGTACCGATGCATCACTCCACAGTGGAGGCATGGCCAGGGCTGAACCAGATGCACACCCACAGCATCTTTCTGGCTCAGAACACTTTCATGAGAAAACTCATGTCAGGAAAGGAATTAAGTGTTCTGGTGACAGCTACAGCCATTAGATTAGATCTAGTACCAATCTGTTCCTCATTTTATTCTAGATATCTTGAGACAGAAACTCAGTCTCAACAGCTAGTTTTATCCTATTTTCTTCAGAAAAGTTCTCCAGGTTAGTTGAGGACACAAGAAAACATGTGTGAACATTCACTCCTGCCTTCCCCCGATACATACATAGACATCCAATAGAAGTACATACATACAAACCTACATACCTATATACATACATACATACATATTCTGGGTTGTCAAGATAATGTATGCTGTTGAAATGTCTGAAACGTTGCTTCTCGCTTAACAATAAAATGTGACTGACTATTCTCCAACTATGGATGAGGCCACAGCAAACTTTTGTAAACTGTATAAATACAGTTTGAGAAGATAGCAACAAAGGTTATAAATAGAGGCTGTCTTGAGGGCTTTGCTGATGATTTTGCTAATGTGTTCACCATTTAAAACAGGTATACTATTAAGGATTATAAAACTATAAATGTATATATTGGTTAATACATATTCACAGCTTATGCTGGAATGGCTCACAAAAGAAATCGTGGTTCAGGCAGAAAATATATATTACTCAAGTAAATATAATGAAATAAGATTAGGTACATAAAGGCTGAGCACTTATAGTAATTAGCCCATTTGGTTTCTCTTCATAGGGCAATCAAAAACATGAAAGGAGGTGACACCAAAACACACACACAAAATTATATGGAAAGAACATAAATAACCAATAAAGCAATGTGGAGTTATGGTGCAAAAATACAATCTTCAACCCATTTTTCTCTACTGCTGTGTTTTCAAGCATCACAATATGTTAAATGCTATGGCTGACAACACCAACCAGAACAGGTTTGAATGTCTGTAAATTTTCAAAGTGTTGAATATTAAAGCAATACCATTTGAGATCTAAGATCACATTTTGGTAGAAATTGCAGATTTACAGAGATGACTACTGAGCAGTAGGTAGTAAATGGAGCCAAGAAGTGCAGTGTTGCCCATTCATCCTCCCTGGACATGAGAATATTGGCTTCGGTCACCGAATCATTATTTTATATGATCTTCACCAGGAATTGTTATTAGCTTCTGTCTTCCCAACCTTTGTGTGCCTCCTTGAGTTCTGCTGAGATTTATTCTGCTCTTTACCAGTGAGCAGGGCCTTTATTTCAGAAGGGATTTTTCCTTGGTCCATTGCCATGCACCACTGCTTGTACATTTCCTGTTCCTCTCTGAGAGCACATATGGCTCTTTCCCCACTAGATACCAATTCTTCCAAATACTGATATCTCAGCTTTTTTTGGCCCGGCATTCTCTTGCACTCTGTCGGCTCCTCTCAAGTTTTGCCTTCAAGTAATTTTGGCTGGTTTCCGACGTTTACCAGGCTTCTTTACTTTGCCCCCAGCCATTTTACTGTCATCCATCTCAGCAGTCAGGCCGGCTGGGCCCGGCGCTCCCTCCCCCGGCCCTCCCCCAGCCCAGGCCGCCGGGCCTGACCCGGCCCCCACCCCGAGGGAAGAAGGAGATATGGTCGTGACCGCCCTCTTCTCTCGCCTAATAGCTCGCTTCACTGATGCCACAATCACAGGGATGAGGGACCAGATTAGGAATGGCAGAGTGGACCCTGGAGGTGGCCCAAAATGCCTCCTTTCGTTGCCGCAGCATCCTGCCCCCCTCCATGACAGTCTCTTAAGTCTGTCATCTCATTTTATTGATAGTATCTTTTGAAATGCAATAGTTTATAATTTTGATGAAGTACTATTCTCATTTTTTTCATTGTGCTTTTGATGTCACAGTCAAGAAACTAGTGCATAATCCAAGATCATGAAGATTTGCTCTATCTTTACTTCTAAGTATGTTACTATTTTACCTCTTACATTTATGTTTGTGATCTACTTTCAGTTAATTTTGGGGCATGGTATAAGGAAGATGCTCTACTCTAATCTTTGGCATATGGATATCTCCTCTAGTTGTTCCAGTATCATTTCTTGAGAAGATTATACTTTTCTCACTTCATTATCTTGGCACCATTGTTAAAAAGCAATTGACCGTAAACAAAAGGATTTATTTCTGGACTCAATTCTATCGCATTGATCTAAAAGCCTGTCTTTTAGCAATATCAAACTGTCTTGATTGTTGCAGCTTTGTAGTCAGTTTAGAAATAGGAACTTGAGATTCCTCCAACTTTTTCAAGATTGCTTTGGCTACTCTGTGTGCCTTGAATTTCCATATGAATTTTAGTATCAGCTTGTCAATTTCTGCAAGAAGACCCAGCAGGGATTTTGATAGGGCCTTTTTTGAATCTGTAGATCAATTTGAGGAATATTACCACACTAGCAAAGATAAGCCTTCAGACCTATAAACTTGGGATATCTTCCCATTTCATTAGGTCTTCTTTACTTTCTTTCAACAATGTTTCATAGCTTTCAGTGTACAAGTCTTGCACTTACATGGTTAAATTTATTCCTAGCTATTTTATACTTTTTGATGCTGCTGAAAACTGAATTTCCCTCAGTTTCATTTCTGGACTTTTTACTGCTATCTTATAGAAATATAATTGATTTTATGTTTAACTGATATATTGCAACATTGTTGAAATTGTATATTAGCTATAATAGCTTTCTAGTGGACTACTTAGGACTTTTTGTATACATCATGTCATCTGCAAATAAAGGTAGTTTTACTTGTTTCATTCAAATTTAGATGCTTTAACTTTCTTTTTCTTGCCTAATTTCCCTGGCTAAAACCTCCAGCAAAATGTTGTATAGAAGTGGCAAGAGCAAATATTCTTTTCTTGTTCCTGATCTTAGATGGAAAGCTTTCATTCTTTCACTATTAAGTATAATGTTAGCTTTAATTTCATAGATGCACTTTGTCATGTTGATAAAGTTTGCCTATTCCCAGTTTTTTGAGGGTTTCTATCATGAATGCATATTGGTTTTATAAAATGTTTTTTGCCTGCATCTATTGAGATTATCTTGTATTTTTGTCCTTTATTCTATTATATAGTGTATTACTTTGATTGATTTTCTTACATTAAATCAACTTTTCATTCCTGGGATAAATCCTTCTAGGTCATTGGGTATTATGCTATTAGTATGTTACTGTATTCTGCTTGCTGGTATTTTGGTTAGGATTTTTGCATCTATATTCACATAACATATTGGTCTGTAGTTTTCTTTTATTATGATATCTTTGTATGGTATGTTATAAGGGTAATACTGGATGAATTGACTGAATACTGTTCATTATTTACATGTCCTCACATGCAGACAGGGTAAGATATTGATCCTTACTATTCTTCTTTGTACTGGAGGGCTAGTCAAAGCACTGAAACAAAAAAAAAATAAGAGTTAAAAGGAACAAAAAAAAAGAATACAGTTGTTAAGGATAGATGATATGTTTGTCTATACAGAAAACCTAAGAGATGCAACAAAGCCATAAACAAATAAGATATTCAGGGAAAATAAATAGATAATAGTTGATGGTCTTCTAGTGCAACATCAATTAGAAATTTAAAGTATAATAGGATAAAGATATCTCAATGATAAAATTAAATAATAACTGATCAAAGTATAAATTCAACAAAATACATGCAAAACCACAATGGATGAGATTATAAAGCATTATAGAATGATACAAAAGTTAACCTGAACAAAGAGTTGTATACAGCGTAATTCAATATCATAAATACATCAATTCTCCCTCAAATTATCCTGTAAATTCAGTGCAGTCAAGCATGTGGAATTTTACACACTGATTTTAAAATTCATAGGAAAGAGTAAAAAGGAATGGAAAGCCAAGTGATTTCTGAAGAATAAGAAACATTGATTTGCCCTACTAAATATTAAGAAGGGGAGATTACCCTACTGACTATTAAGACATATTATAAAGCTAAAGCCATAATAATTAACATTTTGTAGTGTTGATATAAACAGAGTAATGAAGCAGAAGAGAGAGTCCAAAACAGACATGCATAAGTAGGGGAACGTGGTATATGATAAGAGCAGCATTGCAAACCTGAAGGGAAAGGATAAATTAGGTAATAAATCACAGTGGATCAATTGGCTGTCCAAAAGGAAAAAGTAAATTCTATATTTTAGTTTTCTAGTATCTCCCAATACTGTACGTTTGAGCCTTCTCTCCTCCATTATTAGATCCTGTTCAGAATCATGTATTCATGTATTGCCTTCAGTCATCATCTCTTTACTTACTCTTTCTTTTTCTTTAAGTTGTGAGAACATATATACAACATAGATTTTCCCTTCTCAACCACTCCCAAACATGCCATTCAGTGGAATTAGCACATTCATGATGGTATGGTACCCTTACCACCTTCCATTACTAAAACTTTCACATTTCCCCAAAGAGCAACCCTACAACCATTATGCTTTAACTCCCCATTCCCCCTACCCCTGTCCCTGTCAACCTATACCTTAATTTGTGTCTCTGTGAGTGTGCATATCCTATGATATTTTCTTTGTAGTTCCCATGGGGCTTAAATTTAACATCTTAAATCTATATCAACCTCATTTGCTTTGATACCAACCTAACTTTAACAGCATACACAGACTGTTCTTATATCCTCACCATTCAGTTGCTGATGTCACAAATTTACGTTTATACATTACAATTCCAAAACTACTGATGTATCATTTCATTTTATGCATTTGCCTTTTAGATCCTACAGGAGGTAAAAAGTAGAATTACAAAACAAAAATACAATATATTGGCATTTATATTTACCCATGTCATTTCCATTTTCAGAGATCTTTATTTTCCCATGTGGCTTTCATCTACTGTCCATGGTCTTCCCTTTCAATCTGCAGAGTTCTCTGTAGCATCTCTGGTAGAGCTGGTCTAGTGGTGTCAGACTCCATCAGCTTTTGTTTATTTGGGATTGTGTAAATCTCTTCCTCATTTTTTAAAGACAGTTTTACCATGTATAGAATTCTTGGATGGCAACTGCTTTCAGCACTTTAAATATGTCATCCCACTGCCTTCTTGCCTCCATGGTTTCTGATGAGAACTTGGAACTTAATCTTATTGAAGCTCCCTTGTATGACACATTGCTTCTCTCTTATGGCTTTCAGAATTCTCATTTATATCTAGCATTCAAAAGTTTGATTTTAGCATGCTACAGTGGATATTGCTGGCATCTTGGATGTGTATATTCACATCTTTCCTTAAATTTTGGAAGCTTGCAGCCATTATTTCTTCAAATATTCTCTCTGTCACTTTCTTTCTTCTCATCTGGAGCTCCCATAATGAATATATTTGCAAGCTTTATGGTGTCCCATAGGTTCCTCAGGTTCTGTTCACTCTTCATTCTTTTTCTGTTCCTTAGACTGAATGGTTTCAATTGCCTTATCTGCAAGTTCTCTGATTCTTTCTTCTGCCACCTCTAATCTGCTGTTGAATTCTTCTAGGGAATTTTTTATTTTCTGTTACTTTGGTCTTCAGCTCTGTTTGGTTCTTTTTCATAATTTACATCTCTCTACTAATATTCTCTTTGCCCTTAGTTTTTTGCCCATGTTTTCTTTGGCTCTTTGGGCATATTTAAGACTATTTTAAAAAAGTCTTTGTCTGGTATATCCCAGGTCTGATATTCCTAATTGAAGGTTTCTAATGCTTTAATTTTCTCCTTTGCTGGGCCATCACTTCCTGTTTCTTTGTATGTATTGTGATCTTTTGTTGAAACCTGCACATTTTGATACTTCAGTGAGTTATCACTGGAACTTAGACTCTAAGACATCTGTTCCATAAGCTTGAATGCAGCTAGTATTATGACAGAGGTTTCCTTGAATTTCAGGAGCTTAAAGAAAAAGAAGTTAAAAAGAAAACTCATTTCCAAGTCTTTTCAGATTGACCTTGTTTGTGTGCTCACCTTCAGAGCTTATCCAAACAGTTTAGAGAATAATTCCGGGCCCATGCAAATGTGTGACCTAATCCTCTCTGGGCATGCCTTTGTTCTGCAAATGCCCTTGCCATGAGCATGTGCATGTGGCCTTGGGAATTACCCTGTTTACACAGATATGGAGATGAATGTGCACTTCTTCTCCAGGAAACCGTCTCCTCACAGTCCTTGGCACAGCACTATATGTCCTACAGCCAGCAATTCCTTGAGACAGGCAGCCACTTGACTACTCTCCCACAGAGTCAATAGCTGAGTTTGGTGAGCATCCTTCTACATGCAGGGCAGGTTCTATGATGACAAGCACCTTGGGCCACCACCAGAGAGACTATGTCGGACAAACATGCTCCCAGTATGTGCACAAGGGTTATTCTGCTCCCTCTGGAACTCAGACCAAGCATCCATGTTGGGAGTAAGGGCCAGCTCTGTGCCTTTCTGAGGAGGAGTGGGGAAGGGGCCAGTCAGGGCACCAGGAGATCCTACCACTTTTAAATTAACTTTTTCTTGATTTGGTGCTTGCCTTGTTCCTGCAGTCCTTTCATTACTGTTTTTTTTTTTGGAGGGGGGGAGCTTAGAGAAAGATGTTTCTGCCAGGTTTTGCTGGCTGTTCAATGTTTCCATGGGAATACAGAGCTCTGAAGTGTCTCACTTTGTCATCTTGATCTCTCTTAATTAGTTTTGCTTTGAGTTGATAAAAAAGATTATCCCAGGTGGGTCTGACCTACTCAGTTAAGCCCTTTTAAAGAAGCCCTAGGCCTTCCCTGAGATCAGGGAGATTCTCCTGCTGAACTTGTAGAAGTAAACTGCCATTTTGTGAGAGGATCTATTTATTGGCCACTTGGCAGGGGCTTCAGAGTGGCAACTAGTTGCTGCATGGCCCCTGGTCAACAACAAGCAAGAACATTGTTCCTTAAATCACACAGCTGCAAGGAAATTAATGCTGCCAACAACTTGAATAAACTTGGAAGCAGATTCTTCCCCAGTCAAGTCTCAACAAATGAGAACACAGCCTGACCAATACCTTGAATCGAGATTCTTAGCAGAGGACACAGTTAAGTCATGTCTGAACTCCTGGTCTATGGAAACCATAAAGAAAATAAATGTGTGTTGTTTTAAGATATTAAATTTGTGATAATTTGTCATGCCAAAATAGAAAATTGAAAAAATAATATTTTGCCTATCAAGCAAGGATTCAAAAAATAAAAAAAAGACCTAGATGCTAGCAGTAATGTTAAACACAACTGAGAGGAGAAAATTTGATACCTCTCAAAATAAATCAGTTTGGAAATACAATCCAGTTCATCAAAGGACTTTGTAAAGGATTAAGGATACAGAAACAACAGGTTACATTACTATTATGATCTCTGTTGCTACAGAGACTTTACTGTCCTGAAGGGTGCAGATGACTTATAGTCTCTGCATGTAGGAGGGGTGCTAGCAGATTGGGAAGACCAAGGAAGGCTTTTAGGAAGAAATTGGGAAAACTTCCCCAGTCAAAAGAAAATTTTCCCCTCCTGGCAGAAAAGTAGCATAGGACCACCAAATATGGCAGCAAGTGGCCCTGGCAAAAGCTGTACCCCATTGTATCCCAATTCCAAGCATTCACAACCTCTCCATCATTTACCATCAAAACCAGAAAGAATGATTTCATCATTCGACTGTTTTGAAGTAAATAACCACAATAGGCCCAGGAATCGAGGACATTGCTCATGCCATTCCCTGGACTCACATACGAATTTGCAACTATGCCCTTTGGGATCACAGCTCACCACAGCAAAATATGCTCCTGAAGATCATATTGCAAAGGGAAGAAAAAGTAGAAAGTATGTAAAATGCAGTGAGATATATCATCATATGTTACCACGGTACTTCAATTACCTTGAAAGATGCCAGAAACTAAGAAGAAAGGCCTCTCAGTGAGAGAACCAAAGAAACAGAAATCATGAGGTAACAGTTCTCTGACAAGTACAATTATAAGAAAATAATTCTTCATAAAAAAATGACAGTGGCAAACATTATTATTTTATGCTAAAGGATAAAAATCAGTAGGTCTCTGTGTTAATTTGACAAGATATTTTAAGATGTCAACCTTTAAAAATACCAAACATCATTTTTCGTTGCCTGATATACTTATTGAAACAATAAACTTTGGTTTGTTTTTGTGATCTAAAAATAATTTGTCAACCAGGAAAAATGTCTCTAAACCAAATCCCCACTACAACACTAATTTTAATGGCAATATGCCAAATACCAAATTGGTATGAATTGGATGATAGTGTTGTGGATACTATGGTTGCATAACCATCCCAACATTTATTGTCTTAAAATACAAGCAAGTTTCTTAAATTTTGTAATTTTTTTATTCACACCTAATATGCACTTCTTCTTTCCCTCTCCCCCATCACTTGGTGACCTCTAATCTACTTTGTGTCTCTGCAGATTTGCTATTTCTAGATATCTCTGAAAAGGGACATCTTACAATAACTTGTCCTTATGTGTCTTGCTTATTTCATGGAACATAATATTTACAAAGTTCTATGTTGCAGCATTTCTCAGAATTTCATACTTTCTTTTGGCTGAATAATATTCCATTTTGTGTATTAGTACATTTTGTTTATCCATTCATTTTTTAATGGACACTGGAGCTGTTTCTACTTTTTGGCTAATTGTGAATAATGCTGCTGTGAACACTGGTGTGTAGGTATCTGTTTGAGACCCTGCTTTCACCTTATTTGGGTATATATCTAGAAGTGGAATTGCCAGGTCATATGGTAATTCTATATTTAACTTTTTGAGGAACCACCATTTACTTTCCCACCAACAATGCACTAGAGATCCAATAACTCTGCATCCTCTCCAACATTTATTTTCTTTGTCTTATATTTTAAATAATAGTCATCCTTAAGGGTATGAAGTGGTATCACATCTTAGTTTTGATTTGCATATTTAATGGCTAATGAGGTTGAACATATTTTCACATGCTTATTGGCCATTTGTATATCTTCTTTGAAAAAGGTTTATTCAAATCCTTTGCCCATTTTTTAAAAATTTGGTTGCCTTTTTGTTGACACTAACATTTATTCTGCTCACAAATCTCAAATTTAGGCAGGACTCAGGAGGATCAGCTCATGTCATTCGGTGTCGACTTTAGTAGTTTTAAGGATGGAGGATGGAATCATGTGAAGGATCACTGACTCACAAATCTAGTACTTGGGTTAGGAAAACTCAAAAATCGTGGACTGGAATAGTTGGAGCTCCTTGGGCATTTCACTTCACTTCAACATGGCCTTACTGCATGGGTTCTCCAGCATGGCAACTTCAGGGCAGCCAGGCTTCTTATAGGTCACCTTCTCAGGCATGCACCTCAAGACCTAAGAAGGGCAGCACCCTGCTTGTCTTTTAGGGTAAAGACTCAGAAGACACACAACATCCCTTTGACTTCATTTTATTAGTTGAGTCAGTTACAAAGGGCCTCCCAGTTGCAGTAGCAGACAACATAGGCCCCATTTATGATGGATGAGTGTCAATATCACATTGTAAGAAGACTGTGTAGGATAGGATACATATTAGAACAGCTATCTTTCATTCACTCAATACAGATTCACTGGAGGCAAATTGTACTTTGGGTAAGTGAATTAAGGTTAAACAAGAACTTACTCTTAAGGAATTTAGGACACAGCTAAGTAGACAGTTAAATAAGCTAGATAATTATGTGTCGGGTATTAGAAATCCTAATATAAAGGGAAAAATTCAAGTATTAAATAAGCAAAGTGAAGAGCATCTCAGTCATATTGGAAGAATCCAAGAATGGCAACTGAAGTTGATGACATTTTATCATAGATGTGAAGGAGAAGCAGGAAACATTCCTGTGACTGGAAAACCTGAAAAATATTCATGAAAGAGGAATATATGTTAAGGACAGATCAAATACTGTGAAAGCTTTAGTGAATTACAAGAAGCTACCAGGAACATAGAGAAACTATGGCACTGGAAGAGGTGATTACAGTCTGTTACTGATGAGACATTCAAGGACTGAAGGACACTCTGTTTCCTATGTGCAGCTGCATCTTGAAGGATGAAAGGAATGACTCCTATGAACAGAAAAAGTTAGGGCCTCCCAGGCAGAGGAATCTACACATGAGTCATCACAGAGAGATCTATCACCACAAATATTTTAGGAAATTAAAAGATCAGTATATCTGAAACATAATGTAGTAAGGTAAAGTGGCAAAAGATGCAGACAAATGATATAGGATTTATTTGATATGCTCAGGGGACTTGGCTTCATGCAGAATTTTTTTGGTAAATACTTGAAGCACAACAGCCTAATCAATGACAATTGAATTGGGGAATTCCTTTCTGCCAGCAGTCTTCAGGATGGGCAGGTGGATAGCAGACAATCACTGTTGTCCTTGGTTTTCCTCTCATTACTGTAGGTGTTCCTAGAAGCAACAGAAGCCAGTAATAAAAAGAGCTTACCATGGCATTCAGTTAATAAGTGCAAGAGTGGCAAGAAATGCCATTTTCTCTTAGATGCCTCTTTGAGCTGAGTCTTAAAGTTATGTGAACTGCAAAAGGAAGTGTAACAAGAAACAAGAACACATCATGTAGGGTCTTATGTGCTATGCTAAGGATGACTGCATTTATCCAGTACTTATATAAAGATGTTGACTGGTTAGTGACATGATCTCTCTTTTATTTTTGAAATATCACACAGAAGTGTGGAGTATGGACCAGACAGGATGGAGATAAGACCTGTAGAGGTAACTTTTCCTGTCAGTAACTCAGATGCTCCCAGAATCAACATAAGCCAGTAGTGAATGGATGAGAAAGAGGGGAAAAGCCACACCAGAGCATGAGATAATTCCACTGCAGCTGTATTCCCTTCACAAAAATAAAGACAAGAGAAAATTTCATGGGGAAAGGAAGTGGCTTCTATGAGATGATCCCTCACACCTGGCATAGCTATCCCATAATACTCTTACAAAAGGATTATGATGATGGTATAATGGGTGAGGATGGAGTTTCTTAAGGAGAAGTCAATAGGATGTGGGCCCCTACTATTCCATGTACATCTCCCTAAGCTCTCTGCCACCTCAGTCTCCCCAGAAACCTCACAATCCTTGTTCTTTAGAACCACACGCAAGGCCCACTTTTGGCTCAGCTCTAGACAAAGGCCTCCTTCTTCCTACCCAGAACTCTGAAGAACTCTCTTGAAGTGCCCTACATGCAACAATAAGTAGCTATATAATTTTCTGGGCCCAGTGCAAAATGATGGAGCATGCTCCATTGTTCAAAATGTAGGGGAAAGTGCAGTTAAATGGATTAAAATACACATCTTTTCCATTTTTTCCGTACATCTTCTCTGCTCACAGACATGCTTCATTGTCCAGTTGGACTTCATTTAAAATACATAAGTTAAATGATAAAATTATTTAGAATTTCAAGATGAAGATAGCAGAACATTAAACCAAGCATGGGGCCCCATGCCCTATGCAAACCTAGAGGCCTTATCCACAAAGTCCCTCCTTCACCCTTGGCATTTGAGCATCACCCTCAATGACCCACAACATCCTTCCCAAGACTTCTTTGTGAAACCAAAGGAATGAGAGTTAATCTAGATTTGAACTAAAGCCTGGTTGGTGAGGCCAAGAACTGGGCTGTGCATTATCCTGGGCAGTATATATGCCTTCTGGGCCACAATTTCAGATGTATAGGTCTGGACGGACAAAAGCCAGACCAGAACACTCACTTGAGAACTAGGCATTCATTTAAATGCTTCAGCTAGTTGCAGAATTAACTGCAGTCAATAATCAGTAGAATATTTGCAGTATAGTACTCATGAATAATGCAGTGGAAACAACTTATGTGCACCACCTAGAGGTCACATTTAACCAAATAAAATCCATTGGGAATATCGATAGCACAATGTAGTAAAATAAATTTGCAAGCCATGGGGGCCAATCTTTTGGGACTCCTGCTGCACTGTGCCATGGATGTTTTCCATTGTCATGTAGTCATTTGATATCCACTGAATGGTAGTAACAGGATCTTATCTATAGCAAAATATAGAAAGATCATGCTGGCATCAGTATGGGGCATGGTCCAAAGAAGACCAAAAAACTCACTGTAGAGATCAAGCTTCCTTTCAATAACTTAGTCACTCCCAGAAGTAACAGCAACGAAGAATCAACTGAGTATGTGAAGCATACCACCAATGAATGGTGCAAAGGCTGTAGAGTAACTCTGCTTAATATACACTGCCACTTTATTATGACTATGCCAGGATAAGCAGGAAAGTAATAAAAAGATATCCCACACAGTGGAATTAATATATGGAACAATACTGAGAAAACAACTAATGTGAAATGTTTAGGCAATTACTTTATGTTTGATATATCCAGGGCAGAATATCAGAGGGCAGAGTTTCAAGAGAGAAGTGCCAATCATGTATGGCCTCTGATACTATGCTAAGGAAACTGGGTTTTATTTTGTGGTTAGTAGGATACTAGTGCAATGTGGTGAAGGGATCTGATCAATTTTACATTATTGAAAAGTCATGTGAACAGCAACATTGAGGCTAGATCAGAGGTGACCAGGATATGCAGTGAGATCTCAATCTTCCTGTATATGTTGTGTCTTTTTCTTGAGGGAGTATCTGACATTGTTCAACAGGATATATATATATATCACAGCCTTCAGTTAATACAAAATGCAAGGACTAAGGACACTCAGTTCTCCATCAGTTGCCTTATTGAACTGATTCTTAAAGAAGGAGTGGAAGTTACTCAGGAGAAAAGCAAGAAAAACATCATACTAAGCAGAGACATAAAATGTGGTGAATTGTGGAGATATAAAATAATACGCATTTTTAGGAGACTGCAAGATGTTCAGTGAATGTAGATTCACAGTAATGTGTGAAGAGGCGTCAAGGTGAGAACACAGGACTGAAGGGTCCTCCCACCCAGAGAAAACCCCATAGAAACTGGTAGGGCCCAGGCAGGATCCCCGGATGTGACGGTTCCTGGCGTGAGCCTTGGGGTGTGAGGGAGGTGAGGCTTTGTCTGAGGGAACAAGCTCAGGTCAGCAGAGGGACGGAGTCCCAGGTCCTAACGGGCATCGAGGTGAGGACCTTTATTGCGAGCTGACAGGACCTCCCAGCCCAGACAGAGAGGGAACACCACTGAGACGCCCTCTACCGTCCGCGCTGGGAGTTGCAGGTTGGGCCTGATAGAGCCGCCCTCTCTACCCCCAGCGCTGTGTCAGGAGAGACATGGAGATGGAGGCCTTGGGCTGAGGGCGGGAACCGGGCGCTGTCTGGAGTAAATACACATCATTTAGGAGAATCGAGGTCCCCTAACCCAGAATACGGGTACCGCACAGACTCCGGCTCCTTCCCTCACCCTTCCCCTGCTGTCCGCCCTGGGAGGGCCCAGGCAGGGTCCCCGGATGTGGCGGTTCCTGACGTCAGCCTTGGGGGGTGAGGCTTGGCCAGAGGGGGCGCTGACTCAGGTCCGCAGAGGGAGGACTCCGAGGCTGAGGCGGGCATCGAGGTGAGGACCCTGAGAGAGGAATGAAGGCACCTCCCACCCAGACAGGGGACCCCAGAGACACTGGCCCCTGCTCTCAGCCCCGGTAGGTCCCGGTTAGGGTCTGCAGATGTGGCGGTTCCTGACTTCTGCCTTGGGGTTCGAGGGAGGTGAGGCTTCGTCGGAGGCTGCGGACTGAGATCGGCAGAGGGAGGGGTCCCAGATCCTTACGGGCGTCGAGGTGAGGACCTTTATCGGGGGCTGACAGGACCTCCCAGCCCAGACAGAGAGGGAACACCACTGAGACGCCCTCTACCGTCCGCGCTGGGAGTTGCAGGTTGCGGCTGACAGGGCCGCCCTCTCTAACCCCAGCGCTGTGTCAGGAGAGACATGGAGATGGAGGCCTTGGGCTGAGGGCGGGAACCGGGCGCTGTCTGGAGTAAATACGCATAATTTAGGAGAATCGAGGTCCCCTAACCCAGAATACGGGACCGCACAGACTCCGGCTCCTCCCCTCCCCCTTCCCCTGCTGTCCGCCCTGGGAGGCCCCAGGCAGGGTCCCCGGATGTGGCGGTTGCTGACGTCAGCCTTGGGGGGTGAGGCTTCGCCAGAGGGGGCGCTGGCTCAGGTCCGCAGAGGGAGGAGTCCCAGGCCCTGAGGGGCATCAAGGTGAGGCCCTTAGGGAGGAGTGGAGGGACCTCCCGTGCAGACAGAAGAGTTTACAGGGACACTGGACCCTGCTGTCAACCCTGGTAGGACCCACTTAGGGTCTGCTGATGTGGCGGTTCCTGACTCCTGCCTTGAGGTGTGAGGTGGTGAAACTTCGTCTGAGGAGGCGCCAACTCAGGTT
>PVKY010006720.1:0-15653 GCA_004027775.1 Bradypus variegatus
CTCTCTCTCTCTCTCTCTCTCTCTCTCTCTCTCTCTCTCTCTCTCTCTCTCTCTATCTATCTATCTATCTATCTATCTATCTATCTATCTCTATCTCTCTCTCTCCTTCTCTCCCTCTCTGTCTCTGATGGTCTCTTCCTTCATAATCAGCACTCCCTAGTTCAAAGAGTTGTCACTGGGATAAAAGAAGAAAGCACTATTTTTGTAGGTTGAATTGCTCACCCTATCATAGTTTCCTGGCTGCTGTTTAACAAGTACCACACAGTGGATTGGCTTAACAGGAATTTGTTGGTTCACAGTTGTGAAATCTAGAAGTTCAAAATCAAGACATTGGTGAGACCATGCTTTATCCCAGAGTCTGTGGTGTCATGGTGCTGACTTGCTGTAATCCTTGGGGTTCCCTGGCTTGCTTTTCTGCTTCCATCCTATGGAATCTCTCTCTGTCTCTTTTTGTATCTGTTCTTTCAGTTTCCACTAACTTATGGCTTCTTCCTATGTGGCCTTCTCTAACCATGGCCAAATTTCTTCTGCTTATAAAGGACTCCAGTAACATGTATTAAGAACCCCCCGAGTCAGTCTACAGCTTAACTCCAAGAATGCAGGTTAAGATTAACAACATGTCTTTTGTTGAGGTACATAATTCAACCTACCAACTCCCAAAAAAGATAATGTTCAAATCCTAGCCCTGTCCCCATGAATATGATCTTATTTGAAAATAGGGTCTTTTAACATGTGATTTGTTAAGATGGGGCCAAACTGGATTAGGGTGAGCCCTAATCAAATATAACTGGTCTCCTTATAGGAATAGGAAAATTTGGATACAGAGACAGACACACATGGAGAAAAACCACCACATGATTACAGAGGCAGAGACAGAAGTGCTGTACCTGCAAGCCAAGGCAAACCACCAGAAGCTGGAGGGGAGGGAAAGAAGGGTACTCATCTGCAGGTTTCAGAGGGAGTGTGGTCTTCCCAACACCTTCATTTCAGACATTTCCAGAAATGTAAGCAAATAAGTTTCTTTTATTTTATGCCATTCAGTTTATGGTATCTTGTTATGATAGCCCTAGGAAACTTAAGACCCCTATCTAATAAATAAGGATGTCTCATGGGTGCACAGATGCAGTTGAGGCCATCTGATTGTGCCTGCTCATCATGCCACATCTTATTCCCCACAAGAAACATGGAACTGGCTGCTTCTGGTTGGGGCCAGTTCCTACTCAAGATCAAGACAGTCTTGCCCCCAAGCATTAGAGGCAAACAGGCTCCTGCTTTGTTCTCTGTGGCCAAGGCTCTGTTTTATAGTTTGGTTGTGAAAAATGACCCCCAACCCTGCTCCCCCACAGAGCAAGTTAAGTCTCCCTGCCCAGCCTTTCTGAGGCTGAGACCTATGTCTCCTGTCTGGGATCCTGTGCCATTGCTTTCCTGGCAGGACCCTGAACTCAGTTCCTGCTGACGTCAGCCCCCTGCTGTTACCACCTGCCAGGATGGCTCCTGCTTCCCACCCCAAGCTGGGCTCCATATTCTGCAAGGACAGCAGCTCCAGGCAGATCGCCCTTTAAGAAACTCAGAGGAGAGCTGAGGGGTACTTGGCAAGGAACAGGGACCTCTTCAAATTACTCATAAGGACCTGGAAAGGAAAATTTTCATCTGAAAAAACCAAAGGAAAAATGAAGAATTAAATATTAAATGAGTAGTGCAAAACTCCCAATTCCATCTGCCAAAGAGGTAAGCTATGATTTCCCTTATGATCTACACTCTGGTCAGTCAAAACCAGCAGCAGGAGAACCAGATGTGATGTGACATCAGCTACCTGGAGTCAAATCCCAGCTTTATACCTACTTGCTGGGGAAGTTACTTAATCTCTCTGTGCTCAGTTTCCTCTGTGTAAATGGAGAAAATTAGTGGATGTACCCATATGAGGGTGTTGGAGGGTAAATGAGTTATTCACCTAAAGCACATATAACAATGCCTTGTGCATAGTAAGTGATTAGTCAATGTTAGTTCTTAAATCTATTATTATTGTTATTATCTTCATCTCCCATTTCTTATCCAGAGCAGAGGAAGAACTGTTTTCTGTTGAGGCAGGGCCTGAATGCAAGTAATTGTGCAGAAGAACCCAACTGTATGCCAAAGTCTCTGAAACGCATCTGGCTGAGTTTCCTGGACCCCTGCTCTTGGATGTAGAGCTGTGAAGACATGGGCTCTGCATACCCAAGCCACAGACCTGAGGTTGCTGGATCAAGCCTCACTGGAGGGCCGCCTCACTGCAGCCTTCCCCAGTGGTCATGGATGTTATAATGCGATATGCTTTCCTTTTCATGAAAAGAGCCTCCTTTAATTCTTCAGATGACTGGTGGAAGATTAGGAACCAAAGTCACCCAGTATAGCTGTGCAAGCATCAGAACAACTTTCCTCTTGAAAGTTTTCCTAAAAGCACCTTGTGGTACTCAGCACAGAGCCCCGAGCATCCTCACAGTTAGCTGTGTTCCTACTGCCACTCTTTGTTCTCAGGGATGTGGTCTGAAAACTTCCATTTCACTGAGCTGGGACTAGAGTACAATGCCATGGCTTTTTGAGAAAAGATAAGGAGAGTCAGATGTTATTACAGAAGAAAAATAGAAGGACTGGCATGTGGATCTTAACAGTCTTTCCCTCTGATACAGTGGATAAATTAGTGGGATGGATATATTTTTCCTCACGAGCTCAGCAACTTTCCTCCACTTGTCTTTGATGGCTCCAGCCTCCTCATCTCCACATCTTGGTCAGACAGCTCTTCTCTCTAGGCACTCATTGTACATGGAAATATTGTTAAATGTCTTTATTTCTGAGAGTTAAAGTAATAAATGCTCATGCTCAATTAAATGCTCATGCTCAATAAAATGCTCAATAAAACTTCATATATTTATGAAACATAAATATATGAAACATAGTACAATATATTATGAAACATAGTACATATATTATGAAACATAGTACAAAGGTGAAAGTCCTTTGTAATACTACTCCATCCTCTCAAGATAACTATTCTGGTTGGTTAATGCTGCCATGTTGCACAGCACCACAAAAAGATTGGCTTTTATAAAGGGGGTTTATTTGGTTACAAAGTTACAGTCTGAAGGCCATGAAAATGTCCAAATGAAGACATCAACACAAGTATGCCTTCACTGAAGGAAGGCTAATGGCATCCAGAAAACTTCTGTTAGCTGGGAAGGCACATGGCTGGTGTCTGCTGATCCCAGGTTGCATTTCAAAATGGAGTTCTCCAAAATGTCAGTGTCAACTTTCAATAGTCATCTTCATAAACAATTCTCTAAGCTTCATCATTGAGCTCCTTTTGTCTGGGCATTTATAGGGCTCCAGTGATTTAATTAAGACCTACACTGAATGGGTGGGGCCATACCTCCATGGCAATAATCTAATCAGAGTTATCACCTACAGTTGGGTGGGTCACATCTCCATGGAAACAACTTAATCCAATGATTCCAACCTAATCAACACTAAAACATCTGACCCCACAAGATTACATCAAAGAACATGGCATTTTGGGGGACATAATACATCCAAACCAGCACAATAACCATCAATCATTACTAGTAAGATTGCCGTCATAGGGAAAATCTATGAATGTAGAAAATAAATAAATACATATTAAACTCCTTCTTTACCAGGAAAATCAACATCAAAAACACCCCTTATTATTTTGAACAACAGGAGGTAATGGCCCAAAGTTGTAATTTACTATTACTAAATAGAAGCTAAAATAGAGAATGATGGTGTAGTAAGGCAGACTGTGTGAAAGGATTGGAGGTGACAAGATCCCACCATAATCCAATGTCCTTTGGAGCACCAGCCCTATTGCACTAATATTTAATTCTGCTTAGAATCATGAAAAGAGGTTAACTTTGTTCCACCATGATTCTTTTTCCTGTAACATTTGATATGTGATTCATTCTTTTCCTCAATTTAGTTTTCTTTTTTATTATAGCAATTGTCATTTTCATCTGATTACAATCTTTTCTGATTACTGGTTTTCCCCTTTTCAGATGTATACACTTTCTTTAAGAGAGAAGTGTATACTTGGGCTATAAGACAAAGGTCCATATTCATACATTGAAGTCCTTCCCATAACCTTCCAAATCCTCACTGACTTAACCAAAAAGAGATACAAATTGGGGAGGAGAATGTATTGATGCAAGAAATATAACAGAAAGCTCTAGAAACTTTTGCAAACTGTGTCTTGGGGCATGCCAGATTGATATAAAGGCTGTCCAACCATTCGTGCCCCACAAGAGAAGTGGCAGTAGCTGAAAATGAGGCTGGATGGAGGAACAGTTGGATCGGAATTAGGGAGAACCTGATCCCAAGTGGCCTTTGGAAAGGCACCAGAAGCAGACACAACACACAACACTGATTCCCAGAATGCACTTTCTGAGTCTGGCGTGTGAAGCAAAAGCAGAGACAGTGCTACATTTGCCCGAAAATGGAAATGGCTGTGCTGTTGTCCTAACAAGTTGGCATTGCCACTGCAAACACAGATGAGGAACTCAGGTGAGATGTCCCTCTCAGTCCTGGTGGCAGCTCACTCTGCCTCTCCTCAGGCAACTGGACCTCCAAAGCAGCAAAGGGAACCTTGCCTAAACCCAGACATATTTCATTCACTTGATCTGGGCTTTAGATACAGACCTCTCTCCAACCTGACATGTAAAACGATAATGATCAAACAAAGGTTCTCCTATTAAAAGCATTACCCCCGAAAAGAATATTAGGATATATCGCTCATATTTTTTCTCTTTTACTTACAATGATTTCTTCTAGATTATTATGCTTGACTGCAAATCCAGGACACAATCTCATTCACTGTGTATCCCTAGGTACATAGGCAATGCTTAATAAATCTTTGTTGAGTGAAAGAAAGGCTACAGACTCTACCACTACACAGACAAACCATACTTTATTCATCCAAACTCTGACAGTCACTTAGTTTTTACTATTTAGTCCTTATACTCAATGACAGCTATAGGAAAACTCCACATCTGAAAAGGGGAAAACCAGCAATCAGAAAAGACTGTAATCAGATGAAAATGACAATTGCTAAAATAAAAAAGAAAACTAAATAGAGGAAAAGAATGAATCACATATCAAATGTTACAGGAAAAAGAATCAGTTAATGAGAAGATATTGAAAAATCTCCTAGAACTCAAGGATAAAAATGATATGTTACAATCCTTTAAAAACATAGAGAAGAGGAACACTGGCATAGATCTTTCAAAAAGAAAGTATAGAGCAGAAAATGAAGAAGCAGCACTCAAAAAAATGGCAGAAGAAAAATGGAAAGATTTCCCCCTAAGGTCAGGAAAAGACAAGGATGCCCACTTTCACCACTGTTATTCAGCATTGTTCTGGAAGTCCTAGCCAGAGAAATCAGGCAAGAAAAAGAAAGAAAAGGCATCCAAACTGGAAAGGAAAAAGTAAAACTTTCCCAATTTTATTTACATAGAAAATTCTGAAAAATCCACATCAAAGCTACTAGAGTTAATAAATGAATTCAGTAAAGTAGCAGGGTACAAGATCAATACACAAAATCAGTGGTGTTTCTATACACTAGTAATGAACAATCTGAAAAGGAAATCAAGAAAAACCCATTTAAGAATCAAATATCTGGGAATATATTTAACCAAGGATGTAAAGAACTTGTACATGGAACACTACAAAACATTGCTGAAAGAAATTAAAGAGGACCTAAAAAAATTGAAGGATATTCCATGCTCATGAATTGGAAAACTTAATACTGTTAAAATGTCAATTCTACCCAAAGCGCATTGCACATTCACTGCAACCCCAGTAAAAATCCCAACAGCCTTCTTTGCAGAAATGGAAAAGCCAATGATCAAATTCATATGGAAAGCTATGGGGCCCCAAATAGCCAAAATCATACTAAAAAGAACAAAGCTGGAGGACCCATACTTCTAAAGAGTCAAAACAGTGTGGTACTGGCACAAGGACTGACAACAGATCAATAGAAAAGAATTGAGAGTTCAGAAGTAGCCCCATGCATCACTGACCAATTGATTTCAACAACAGTGCCAAGTATATACAATACAAAGAGAATAGTCTCTTCAACAAATGGTGTTGGGAAAGCTGGATATCCACATGCAAAGGAATGAAAATGGATTCCAACTTCATATCATATATAACTTGAAATGGATCAAAGACCTAAACATAAGAACTAAAACTATAAAGCTCCTAGAAGAAAACATAGGGGAACATCTTCAGAACCTTGTATTTGGCAATGGATTCTTAGACTTGACATTCAAAGCATAAGCAGTAAAATAAAAAATAGGTAGTTGTTCTTTATCAAAATTAAAAACTTTCGTGCATCAAAGGGCATTATCAAAAAAAAGTGAAAAGGCAACTTAGATAATGGGAGAAAATATTGGAGACCATATATCTGATAAGGGTTTAATATCCAGAATATATAAAAATGGCTACAACTCAACAACAAAAAGACTAGCAAACCCAATTAAAAAGTGGACAAAGGACAGCGGGGGCTGCCGGCTCACCGGTCGGAGGCGTGGCCGCCTCGCTCCCGCCCCTCTCCGCCGCTCGCTCGCTGCCGCCGGCGGCGCCTCGCTCGGCCCCTCCCTCCGCTCCGGTGCGCGGCGGCGGCTGAAAGCGCGCGTGGGCCGCGGCCCGCGCCCCGGCGCCCGTGGGCTGCCCAGCAGGCCGGCATGGCGGCAGCGGCGGCGGCGCTGTCGGGCTCGTGCTCCCCGCCCGCGGGCGGCTGGGCCATGGCGCGGCTCGAGGTCCGCGAGTTCGAGTACCCGATGAAGAAGCGCTTGGTGACCATCGGGCGCCACTCGTCGCAGGGCTCGGGGGACGTCAGCGTGGGCCACTCGAGCTTCATCTCCCGGCGCCACCTCGAGATCTTCACGCCCCCGGGCGACGGCCATGGCGGGGACCCCGAACCGCCCGCGCAGCCCCACCCCGACGCGGGCGCGGGCGGCGACTTCTACCTGCGCTGCCTTGGCAAGAACGGCGTGTTCGTGGACGGCGTGTTCCAGAGGCGCGGGGCGCCGCCAACGCAGCTGCCGCGCGTGATATTGAAATACATATTTTTAAAAATGTATGGTCAAGGAGAGCAGATGGCGGCATAGAGAGGAGTGGAAGTGAGTTAGTCCCTCCAGAGCAACTAAAAAAAAAAAAAAACAGGTACAACTAGTAAAAGATCTGGAGTAACTACTGGGAGACAGAGGCTACTGTCCAGGTGTTGGGCGGTAATCTGAATTCGGAGAAATGCCTGAGATCAGAGCATAAAATCTGTAAGTAAAGGCTGTGGACCTGAGCTGAGAGCACCTCCCTCATGGCAGCCTGAACTGCAAAACCCCGCAGTGCTACAGAGCAGCACTCTCTGAACAAGCGAATATACAAGCTCCAACTGGGGTTTTAATGTTAACTGCTCGATACAGGCTACAAGTCCCCAACAAGCAGATGGAGGCTTTTGGTGAAGACTGACCTTGGAGAGCCAGGGGTCATATCTGTCTCAGGATGGGGAGCCCAGAGGACCAGGTGCTATCTCTGGCCGATGGGTGAATCTGGGAGCTTCCTGTCTCTTTCTCTCTCTGTCAACCTGGGCGGCTCAGTGGACAAAGCCTTAGCCATTTTCAGCTCACAGTGCTTTGCAGTAAAGAAAGCCTCAGCTATTTTAAACTGGAGCACTCTGACCTGGACAAGGGTGGAGATATCAAAGTCAGAGAAACAAAGAATCTATTTATATGCAAATAACCTCTCTCTAGGGGGTTATATCTTCCCTAAGTGGAAAGGGGTGGGGCCCAGCTCTACTACTTGCCTTCCATTCAGAACCAGACCCCAGAGCCTGGGGGAAACAGTCACAGGCCACACCACCTTACACCAGGCTGGAGTGACAGGCTGACAGGCACCACCTGCTGAACAAAAAAGCACAGGGTGTGTCAGTCCTCTAAGACACAACATCAGGGAAACTGGGCACTGAATATTTCCTCCTTCTGTGACCTGAGCCTGTTCTCATCTCAGAAAACCTGATTGTGGTGGCCTAGGAGGTGAAATGCCTAGACAACAAAAACTACAACCTACACTAAGAAAAACAAAGTTGTGGCCCAGTCAGAGGAACAAACTTACACTTCAACTGAGATACAGGAATTTAAACAACTAAAAATAAGTCAATTAAAAAAGTTTAGAGAAGATACGGCAAAAGAGATAAAGGCTATAAAGAAAACACTGGGCATACGTAAGGCAGAAATCAGAAGTTCAGAAAAACAGTTGGCAGAATCTATGGAAATGAAAGGCACAACACGAGATGAAAGGCACAATGGAAACATACAACAGCAGATCTCAAGAGACAGAATAAAACCCTCAGGAACTGGAGAACAAGGCAGCTGAAAGCCTACACACAAAAGAACAGATAGAGAAAAGAATGGAAGAATATGAGCAACGTCTCTGGGAACTTAAGGACAAAACGAAATACAAGAATGTACATATCATTGGTGTCCCAGAAGGAGAAAAGAAGGGAAAAAGGGCAGAAGCAATAATAGAGGAAATAATCAATGAAAATTTCCCATCTCTTGTGAAGACATAAAATTACAGATCCAAGAAGTGCAGCATACTCCAAAGAGAATAGATCTGAATAGGCCTATGCCAAGACACATAATAATCAGATTATCAAACATCAAAGACAGAGAGAATCCTGAAAGCAGCAAGATAAAAGTGACACATCACATACAAAGGAAGCTTAATGAGACTATGTGCGGATTTCTCAGTAGAAACCATGGAGTTAAGAAGGAAGTGGTGTGATATATTTAAGATACGGAAAGAGAAAAACTGCCAACCAAGAATCCTATATCCAGCAAAACTGTCCTTCATGTATGAGGGAGACAATGACAGAGTTTGTGAACAAGATACCTGCTCTACAGGAAATACTAAAGGGAGCACTACAGATGGATAGGAAAAGCAGGAGTGCATGGTTTGGAACAGAATTTTGGGTGATGGTAGCACCGCAATGTAAGTACACTGAACAAAGACAACTATGAATATGGTTGAAAGAGGAAGGTTAGGAGCATGTAGGACACCAGAAAAAAAGAGGAAAGATAAAGACTGGGACTGTGTAACTCAGTGAAACCTAGAGTGTTCAAAAATTGTGATAAAATGTACAAATATGTTTTTTCATGAGGGAGAACAACTGAAGGTCAACCTTGCAAGATGTTAAAAATAGGGAGGTATTGGGGGGAAAATACAATCAATGTAATTATAATTAACAGAATCGATGTATTATGCTTCCTTTAATGTAACAAAGGCAGTATACCAATGTAAATACAGATAAGAGGGGGGCATAGGGGAGGGGTGTGAGACTCTTGGCATAGGTGATGGTGTCTGACTCTTTATTGTACTTTGATCTAAGGTTATCTTTCCTTTTGCTCCTTCCTAGCTGTCATGCTGTTGTGTTGTGTTGTGTTGTGTTGTTTTTCTCTTTCATTTTTCTTCTGCCCCTCTACCTTATTTGACTTCCTCCTGCTTTGTGGAAGAAATGGAGATGTCCTTATGTAGATAGTGGTGAGGGTGGTGAACACATAAATATGTGACTATACAGGGAACCATCAATTGTTTACTTAGGATGGAATGTATGGTGTGTGAATGAAACAGTCTTAAAAAAATGGGTTGATGACGAATACTTGAAGGCAATATGCTGAGTAAAATAAGCCAGACACATAAGGACAAATATTGCAGCGTCTCATGGATAGGAACTAATTATAAGATGTAAACTCATAGACGTGAAATATAAGTTACCAAGATATAGAATGAAGCTAAAGAATGGGGAGAGGTCGCTTAGTGTGAGCAGAACATTCAACTAGGTTGAACTTAAATGTTAGGAAATGAACAGAGGTGACGGTATCACATTGTGAGAATAACTGAGAGTGCTGAATGCTGCATGAATGTAGTGGAAAGGGGAAGCTCAGAGTCATGTATGTCACCAGAAGGAAAGTTGGAGGTTAAGATGGGAATATATGAAACAGTGAATCTTGTAGTGGACAATGTCCGTGATTAACTGTACAAATATTTAAAAACTCTTCCTTGAACTAGAACAAATGTATGACACTATAACTAGAAGTTAATAATAGAGGGGCATATAGGAAAATTATGTACCCTTTGCAAGCTGTATACTACAGTTAGTAGTATTTCACTGTTCTTTCATAAACAGTAACAGATATACTATACCAAAACTATAAATCAATAATGGAGGGGGGTTGGTTAGGGATATGGGAGGATTTGAGTTTCTTTTTTTTGTCTTGTTTTCTTTTCAGGAGTAATGAAAATGTTCTAAAAATTGAACAAAAATTAATTGTGGTGATGGATGCACAGCTGTATGATGGTGCTGGGGGCAACTGAATGTACACTTTGGATCCTTGGATAATTGTATGTTGTATGGTATGTGAACAATCACAATAATAAAAAAAAAACTATGGTCAAAAAAAAAGTGGGCAAAGGACCAGTATAGACATTTATCCAAAGAAAGTATACAAATGGTCAATAAACATATGAAATATGCTCAATATCATTAGCTATTAGGGCAATACAAATCAAAACCACAATGATATACCACTTCACACTTCCTAGAATGGGTACTATTAACCAAGTGGAAAATAACAAGTATTGGTGAGGATGCTACTGGATACAGCACCACATAATGGCCCTCAGTGTATATACTGTATACATTGCATTGTAAAGAATGGTGCCCCATCCCAACAGGGAATCATTGCCAAGCTGGCACTATAGCTGTGCCTTCAGAAGGTTGTTCCTCTGCTCTATCAGGCACTTCTTTGTAGTATTGTGTGTGATGTGCCCAATGAATACCAAAGTCATGGGCTAACTCCTGCATATCCTTTGGTGGATGGGTACTTTGGTCCAAGGTGCTATTATGCAGGGTCTCGTGTCAGGGGCAGAGCACCCTGTAAGCCCTTGGATTGTGGCATTATCTGAGATCCTACAAACAGTAAAGGCAAACCCACACAAAGAATATGTGTGGATTCCAGTCAAGAGGAATCACTGCTCCTTCCAGGCTAGAAGGAATCCATCTCCATGAGGGATGGTGCAGTGCCAGGAGCCCATCTATGGTCTCTCTGTTGCTAGTTCATTGAACATTTGGCAGCTGTATTTAGATTAGATTTGGTAAGTGGGAGTCCTGTGCTGCTGGACCCAATCATGACATTCATCCCTGTAACCTTGCCCACTCTGTTCTTGTGTTCAGTGTTTCAAGAGTGATTTGGCCAATAATAGAACCTGGCTTATATCAACTGGTTGAGTCATAGTTGATTGGTTAGTGTCTCTTCCATGAGAGATGCTCTTTGGTGGGCACATTGTCACAGTCCATGGCCACTCCCAATGAGCTATCTATATGCCTTTTCTCAAGACCTGCTTGTCCCTTCTCTTGCAGGCCTCTGACAGACCAACCAAGCCATTAACTGCTGCCCACATGTATGAATATATTCTTACCTGGGGCCACTTCTCTTACCACACAAAGAAAATGACCAGGTACACTGCCCAAAGTATCTTCCCATTTGAGGGTTTCTCATTACATCTGTCTTTCAGGGCCACTCCTGAGTGAGGCTGTAGCACAGCTGCTGTCCATTTTTTTATTTGCATTCACATACTGAAACAACCCATCTATAAATCAAGCTCAGAAATACTTTTCCCTTTTCTATCAGCTGGCTATAAGGGACCCCCATATTGTCTTGGAATCAGCTGAGTAAGAGGTGCTGGGGAAACAGTGGTAGGTGCCTTTGATGTCTGGGTCACCTGCTCATATAGCTTACTTGTACTCTTGGGCCTTGCTTGTGCCTGATCTCAAATATACCTCTTCCATTCAAAAATGGAATGCTCCTAGAGCCACTCAACCTTACAACTCGGTTGTGCTGACAGAATGAAGCTCATGATGGATAGTTCTGAATGTCTTACAGTCCATGGTCAGATGCTCCATCTACTGTCCCTGTAGCATACCAATAGCTGTTTTTCAAGTGGTGTATGGGCTGGCTCCAGAACCCTTATGATTCTCCTACTGGGGCTTGCCATAAATTCCACACAGCATCTCTTCCCATCAGACACCTTTAATATCATTGGGGATCGTACAGCCCAAGTGGCAGAGTTATACAGCTGAAATGACAGGATTACTTGCACCACAGCCTGGACATGCTGCAGAGTCCTTTCCTGGATAACTTCATAAGAGAACCAGAGCAGCATTCCCAGGTATGAGACATGCTTATTCTGCAACCAAAGAGCCTAAAAGACATTGTGCTTTGTTTTTAGTGATGGAAGGTGCAAGATTAAATAATTTGCCCTTTATTCTGGAGAGTTTGTTCCAGCATGCACCAGAGCATTAGACACCTCCTCAAATTTCAGTGATGTGGTGGCTCCTGAATCTTCATAGGGATCCTCTCTAACCCCTTGGCATGCATGTTTTATCAGGACTTCTAATGTACTTGTTATTCCCTTCATCTCTTCAGACCATATTATAACAGAGGGCAGAAAAGTTAACATAGCCATGGGTCAAGAGTATATACTGTTTTATGTCCCATGTGCTTGCAAACTACTTTTGGCTCCCCTCCTTACTGTAAGGAAAATTCACACATTTGTTAGATAAATCACTGTACATCATATACCTGAAGAAGTTAATCTGTTTTAGCAAGGGTATACTACCTGACATAGTAGCTGCCAGTGTGGCTATTTCTTCTTCAATTATCAGCTGTAATCCTCCAAGATGGGTCTGGCTTTTATAGAGGCCAGACTGATATATCATGGTGGGAATGTTTCCTCTGCATCTTTTAGGTCTTTACAGGTAACAGAAATCTGTGCCATTCCACTTTGGAATGTGATATTTATTTTAATTTATGCTTTGGCAGAAGTGGAGGGTGGTTTCACAGGTTTGTCCTTGGTTCTCCCCATGACAATAGCTCTTACCCCATAGGCCAATAAAACAATGTTGAGGATCAGCCAACTACCAATTATACACTCAGAAGCCAGGAAAATGTTGACTGGTTGAGTCTGTGGACCCCGCTGACCCACTGTGAGTCATATCTGGACCAAGACTCTGCTTGTTACTCTGTCCTTTCCTTTAATATTCCACTCTAATGGGGAGGAGACCTAAAGGATGATCTGTCCCCATGAATATCAGTGTCAACTCAGACCCTGTGTTCAAAAGTAAATGAAAATGTCTTGGAATTCCCCTTTGTTTAATGTATACTTCCCCCAGTATATGGTCATAGATCCCTCTGGGGAATTATTACTCTATATACTTGCTCTGATGTTACAGGGTCCTATGTCCTGGGGACTCAGACCCCCCCACAGCCAATAGATTCAGGGTGTGAAAACTGGCTCAGGTCCTGAAACTTAACAAGAGAGTGTGTATTTTTATTGGGGCCACTGCTCTCAGCCTCCTGGCCACCCATCCTTGATTTCTTTTGATTGTATAGATCAGGGTTTAACAAACTACAGCCCATGGGCCTAATCTGCCCCATAACATATTTTTGTAAATAAACTTTTATTGCAATACAACCATACTCATTTACTTCTGTGTTATTTATGGCTGCTTTCATTCTACAAAGGTCGAGTTGAGTAATTGAGACAGAGACTGTAAATCCTGTGGAGGGTAAAATACTTACTATCTAGCCCTTTGCAGAAAAAGTTTGCCAACCCCTGATACAGACTGAGTAATACCCTTATTGGATGTCCTGCTATCTTGCCGCTTTGAATACTGTATTCTATTTGCCATCTCCATAGTTCTCTGCATGCCAGAACCTTCCTGGTTGAAACTTCAACCTTGTTGTTCATGATAATTGTGTTCAACTGGATAATGACAGTAAAATGCCACCACCTGGCTTCTGTTATTTCTGGAGTCTATCATCTTCACTGCTATCAGATTCTACCACTCCCAGCCCCTAGGCTACAGAGAACATGCGACACTGACCTTACCATTGCATTTCTTATTGCTTTGATAAATGAACCTTCCTCTTGTTCCCCCTGCAGAATTTAGTCATCTGGTAGGTTTTCCACTCTAGCATGCCCACTTCTCTAAGCTTTTGGTCACTTCTTCCACTATCTGCCTCAGCAGTTCTAGCAATGCCACTTCCCTTTGGGTAAGCCATTGCTTTCTCCAAGCTTCTAAGGGCCTATAAACAGCATATTAGCACCATCTTGTGGGGTCCTTCCAGGAAATTAAATCCTATATCATGAACTTCCTTATCCAATTGTATGTTTTGCCCCCTCCTCAACTTGACCCAGCATGCTCAGGGTTCAGTCCCACATATACTCACCCAGTTTCTCCCAATCATGTTGGTGAAGTCCTGCAACTTCTTTGAGGCTTGGTTCCTTTCATTTCTCACCAGGCTCAACACTTTCCCCAAATTTAGTTGAGTCTTGACTAATTTTATTGGTCTTGTGACTAGGATGGGAGGTGGTATAGACCCCAAGGGAGGTATATCTTGATTTCATGGCAGCAGCTCTGCACTGTCTTCAAGCAAGGTGAGAAAACTAGCCTTTAACAAGAGAAAAGGCCAACTTCTGCAGACTAAAGGGCTCAGGAGAATCTTAGAATTCAAGATTTTTATAGCATCAACCCAAATGATCCTTTTCCAAGTCTCAATATCCCACTCCTTCCCAGTCAGGGCCCTGATATTGGCATAGAATTATCGTGAACAATGAAGGGTCTGAGATTTTACCTTACTTAAAGCTAACGAGTTAGCCTTCCATAGTTTCATCGGATGCTAGCGGAAAAAAAGGAGATGCCTTTGTCAGAGATAAATGATCATTTATTATTCACAGCAATAGCAGTGGCCAGCGTCAGGTTTTCCCACATCTTTTCCCAAACCCTAATTCCCACAGAGTGAGATAAAGAGGACAAGATATTACTTGCATATGGTGGTTTGAAGCTGTATTTACCCCAGAAAAACACATGTTCTTAAATCTAATCCATTCCTGTGGGTGCCAACTCAGTATAAGCATGGTCTTTTGGTGGGGTTACCTCAGTAAGGGTGTGTCCCAACTCAATCAGGATTTGAAACAGGATAGGCTGCATGTGTTCATGGCCCTTTTTGGCACAATCATTGCTCCTTCATTGTCATCTTGGAAGCAAACACCTAAGAGCTGCTTAACCTTATTTTAATATTATTATTTATTATTATAAATGTGGTTTTCTCTACAATTATTTCCTCTAACTGGTTATTCTTTGTGTATGTTGAAGCTATGGAATTTTTTTCTTAGATTCTTTAATTGGTTGAGTTAATTTTTATTATAGAGTTTGTAGGGTTTTCCAGGTATAGTATTATACCTTCTGAAAAGGGAGTGTGTTACTTTTTCTTTACCTGTTCTCAAATCTGTTGTCCATTTTCTCTTAAGCAATACCTCTAATAATAGCACAAAATAGTGGATATCTTTGTCTCTAATGGAAATATTTCTACTGTTTCTCCATTAAATAAAATACTAACTTTAGGACTAAAGTTATATATAGATACAATTATGATAGGAAAATATCTCTCAATTCCTATTTTCTTGATTGCTTTTTTTTCATATTGGCATTGACTATTACCAAAGGCTTTTTCAACATCTATGGGGATAATCATATGATATTTTTT
>PVKY010006721.1:0-15652 GCA_004027775.1 Bradypus variegatus
AATTAGTGGTCTTCCTTTGGGTAGAGCTGGTATGGGGATACTGTCATATTTAGTCCTTAGCTTTACTTCATCTATCCTATGAAATAATAAAATTCTATAACTGTTATTGCATAGAAACTAACACATCGCATTCCTTCCCACCTTTCTCTTCCCCTTAGCTGAACTGCTAAGACCATACCTAGCAAAGTGAAGCATGTTTTTGGTTGAATAAAGACCAGCTAAGAAATAGGAAGCCTTTCAGAGGGCACTGATGGTAAGTGATTACATTGCCAGCACAGCAGCTGTCCCAAGAAGAAATACCTGGGAGAAAATACATCATAACCAGCAGAACCTCCCTCCTCTTTTTAACCGCCTTTCCACTCTGCTTTTCCCTTGGCTTCCCGGGTGTGGTTCCCTCTCTTTCCATCCCATTCCTTTGGAAACATTTTCATGTTGAATTTATATCTTTATATTCCCCCTTACCCAATGATCTCTAATTTATCTTTATTTCATTCTATTCCTTCCTTGTCATCTCTTAATAATCTGGAATTGAAGAACAGTTTTAAATATCTGTTTTATTTATTGAGTATAAATGTTGGTGTTTTATGTCTTACTATTTAAAAAACACAAAGATCAAATCTTCTATGTTAAGTAGGTTTTATTTCTTTATATCAACAGGTTAGAGGCTTTCTATAGAAAATAACATGTTGAAATTTAAACTTAAAAAAACAAGATGAAAGTAACATTTACATGGACGGGACACTTAAGCACAGTAGATCTTGAAAATGGAATGATAACGGGCAACAACAAAAGAAGATGAGATTTTAAAGTAATAAAATATGTAAAAATCAAATTATAGATACCTGCTTAGCCCATGGTTCTAGAAATATGTTTAAATTTAAATCAGGGAAGAAAAAAATATTTTACCAATAACTTATAACCCAGTATAGTAGATAGTGTGATATATTTCTCACATCTCACTTAGAGTAGCTAATTGACCAGACCGCCACAGTCAATCATGCTAGCTTGCTGCCAATGACCGTGTTAGTGCACCGTGTGGCTAGGACCCAGTACACATGTGACACTGCACCGTGGGTCAGAATGGCCTCCGAGCAAAGGAGAAAACATTTAAAATCCTATTGTATGGTCATTTCTTCCCATTTCAAAAGCTAAATCTCATGCTTTCTTCCAAACATCTTATGATTCTGTGATTTTACAGAAAATGAAGTAAAGAATTAAGGCAACCCTTCCAAACAATTCAACCCACTGTACCTCCCATAAAAAAAAATAATAATAACTCCCCAATTTTCTTGATATTTCAATTGAAAAATGTTTTAGTTGACTGATTCATCTGGTAAGCTACCTCAATTCTTCCTTCAGGCAGTATACAGGCATGGTTATTAAGACCTATTCTAATGCCATATTAAGAAACTAGGAGCCCAGAAAGAATATTAAAGATTCAGTTGAAAATTTGTGGAAACATTTTAGGCTTTCCATTCCAAATTGTCATTATATTATGAGTTGTACATTAAATATATATATATAATACTTCATGATACTTCATATATATGTAATTTCACAAATACTCTACTACTGCCTACACAAAACTCTGAAAATATTACCTGGAAAATTTTAAGATAATTACCTGAAGTAGTGGCTTCACCATTATAAAACTGTACATTACTTTATAAATGAGTAACTGGAATCGCAATAGTAACTTATGGTAAATAGTGCCCCAGTTCTTGGCAAGAATATATATTAATTACCTATTTAATTACACTCTGATGTTCATAGTATATGCAATAAGATAGCAGCTGCATGTTAGCTGATGCCATTCACATATTCAACCAGCTAACAATACACTGCCACCCCATCACACACAGGTAACCAATGTACTTCATTAACAAGATGATTTTATCCAGAAGCAAGTGGCAGGGTAGTTCTGGCTGCTGAACTGATCCAAAGCAGTCAGCTAACAGTACACTGCCTACCTGATTCAGGTCACTGTCGCTTTTCATGGCCCGTGACGTCGCTGAGGCTAAATTTCTAATGTGAAACACAGTGGCAGAACTTTAATCTTAATAGTCACATCAAAGAAAATTTATAGGCAAAACTTGTGCCTCCAAAACTATCACAAGAAACAAAATCAATACCCACTTTAATCTAGTGAAAAGCTTAAAAGAAAAACTCTCAGCATACGCATACCTAGGTTTTCCAAATTGAAAGCTTGAATAACAAAAATATGATATTGAAGTTCAAACAAATTAACAAAGTTTACTTTCAATAATTTGTAAATTGTTTCCATTTACTGACAAAAGATCGGTTGGCTGTATCTGGCAGTAAAATATCTAGGACTCATAGTAATACATAAGCTGGGCATGAGACCAAGCTGCAATAATGTACTGGAAACAAATCAATATTAAAGTATTTAGGGAATTTAAGGGTTTAAAGGTCATTAGTCTTCTCTCAGTATAAATGACATTAGTCATCATGTTCTGAAAGTGAAGTTATGTGCTCAATTTAGGGTATTGCCACTTGATTATAGGCAACTTTAGAGATTTAGAAAAAGCTATAAAAATGGTGATGGATTTGAAATGAGAATCTATGTATAAAGGTTAAAGGCATGTGAACTATTTAGCCAAGAGGAGCAAGGTGAGTGGTGATAATGAGACTTAAAGTATATGAGGGCTGTTTATGTGAAAAAAAAATAAGAGAAACATTTAAATTTATTTGATTTTTATACTGAATACAAAGAAGGTTTAACGCCTTTGGGTTTGGTCATTCAAGGAGGAAACAACATTGTACTGGATCAACTTTTAAATTTTTCCACTTCTATGCATTGTCCACAAGATGGCCCCGTTGCCATTTATCTTGGGGGAATGCTTTTGAATAACAACAGAGGGGAGTGCAACTAGCAACTGTTAAAATGAAACTGTGACAGGCAGATAGCAATGCACTGCCTACCTGACACATCCAGGTTTCACCTTTGCTGTTGTAAAGCACCATTCATATATAAATAATTATCATTTTGTTACAGAATTATTTTTAGTATGTAATTAGAGGCTATACATTTCTTTTTAAATTGATAGGCTTTTTAGTATTTTGGGTCAGTCATAATTAGTTACTGATATTATAGGAGATTGGCAACAGAGAAAAATTCTCATATCTGCAGACCAGCCTACACTTTCTGCACACACACAAAAAAACTTCTTTAGCAAGAATTATAGTTTTTTCAAGGTCAGAGTTAAGACAGAGCACAAGAGCAAGCACTGGACACCTACCCTGGGAGAACACTGCTTTCTCTTCCGCTCCATGTCTTTGGCAAGCACCCGCATGACATTCCCCTTTGAAACAGAGATAACATGTTGAGGGAGAAACTATTTAGGAAAAATATCACATTAGGTGTGGAATGTTTCTACGTCCTAAGCTTGTCAAACCACGTCTTTTTTTTTAAGCAACCAAGTACCTCCAGAATATAATCAAATTACAAATTCAAAATTAAGATCAGAGTTTGGAGTTTTGTCCTACCTCTTGGTCCTACACAGGTATTACCAATGGTGGCAAGAAGCCCCTTCAGGGACTTGGAGTAAAGAATGAAAAGGGCGGTACTCACCCACAGCATCTCTTCTTCCGTCCGGACCCTACGTGGGGCGGTGCGCTCCAGTTTCCACTCCATCTCCGGCGGACTTGGCCCCATCCGGAGTTTGGTTTCTCTTCAGCAGCCTCCGGTTTTTCCCCGCCTGGTCTAAGACAGTCTTGACGCCTAATCATCAAACCCCTAGAGTCTCGTACTCCAGGATCATATTTCACCCTCAACCTTCATTTTCTCCCTCTCCTCCGGCTGCTCCTGGAGATCTTTCCCCAGGGTACCATTTAAAAACCCGGCGGGGCGGCCCCGGGAGCGGGACTCCCCCTCTCAGGCTTCTCATTGGCCGGCGCTTCGGTGACGTCAGAGCCCGGGAGGGATTCCCCGAGCGCGCCGCGGCCCCGCCTCTTCCCCTCCCCGCCCACACTCCGTACCCCACAATGGCTCCGGCTCCGCCGTCTACTCCTCTTTGTCGGCGGGGGCGCGCTCAAGAGCGCCAAGCTTTGCCGGGAGCTGTGGCGGGACTGAGGCTGGGCCAAGCGCCCAGGGCTGTTACAGCTGCAGGGGGCGAGGCAGTTAGCAGTTAGCGGGCGAAGACGCGGGTTCGAGGAGTTCAAGTTCTTTCCATTCTCAGAAACAAAAAGGTTTCGTTACAACCGGTCCCGATCCCTTTTCCTCGACCCCCACTTCCTTTATGCACTCCATCCTGCCTTTCAGGGATTGGAAGGGTGTAATAACTCTGCGGCCTTCTCTTCATTGATAGTGTTCACCGTTTGATTTTAGACGTGTTCCCCCAACGGGTTCATCAGTTCTTCCTCATTCCCAAACCCACAGGGAAAACGTTGCAAGATTTCCAGGCTGGTGAAAAGAAGAGCTCTCATGTATTTATTCACAATTCTCTGCTTTGGAAGTGGTCAGGTTCTCTCACTTGAGCTATCTTCCTAAACAGGTGGCTGATGAGAAAGGAGAGAGGAGAGTGAAGAACCAGTAAGGGAGTCAAGTAGGCTGGGGATTAAATGATAACGGAGGAGAGGGTGATATTGAGGGGTAGAGGGAAGTGTTCTGAGGGAAGTAACAAAGCCCCACATGGGCTGCCAGCCTCAGTACCCACCTGAGCTGCCAAGAGACAAGTTGTGCCATATGGCAGGAGGGTAAACTGTGTCTGGGAAATCTCAATCTGGCAGCTGCTTTTCCCTCCCCTGTCACCTCCCACCCACCCACCCCATTTGACATTGGACTGCATTTTGCTCTAATATATTAGGTTGTTTTGTGCATTTTTCTGGGGAAAGGTTCTACAGATACCAGATCCCTAAAAGGGTCATTGATTCCCAAAAAGTTAAAACTCACTCTCCTGCTTTCCTTCACACTGAAAGCAAGAAAAATTAGCATTAAAACTAAGACTCAACCTTAGACTCATTTTCCATGTACAGTGATAAAGGGTAGAGATATTGCTGAACAGGGTAACAATCTTCAAATGAGATTATCAAAGTGCTAAATATTCAAATAACTTATTGATTAAAAGATCTATAAGTTTTACCCACAAGAACTCTACTTTCCTTGCAGTGCATTCGGGGGAGTACTCATTCCAACTTCTAGTAAATCCTTTCAGCAAACCTTAAGGCGACGTAAAGTGACAAATCATTGGATGAGAGCAAGATGTATTGTTAATTTAAATGATCAGTTTTACAAATGCCACCAAAATTAGCAAAACATCAGAAATAATGTGCAAGATTTATTTTTGTTCTAATTTTATGTATCATTTTGCATTTATCCATTTATAAGAACAGGTACAAATTATTGGCAAAAAAATCAATTAATGAACTCATAAAACATTGAAAATTGGGTTTTTAAAATACAAGTTCTTACAAGTGCTAAAAATAATAGTGAATTATTTGCATAGAATGCAGTTATCTGTAGGTAATACATTTACAAGTACCATTTTAGCAATTAATCCAATGACATATCACAGAGCATCCAACTGTATTTTCCCTGTAGTGTAAAACAGAAAAGTATTAGTCAAATGTCTCAATTCTTAAAGATTGTGCATTTAAGTTTTCAGATTAAATTTTAACATGAGAATGATGAAAATAAAAAAATCACTACTTGGGACATTCCACCGTAATAACTTTTGCAGTCAAAAATTATGGATGCTAAAATTATTGTGCATACTATGAGGATGTTTGTCCCACAAGATTAAATACAGGACTTCTGGTCAACCAGGATGGCAGCATAAGACATTCCAGGGTACCATTCCCTCACAGAATCTTTGAACAAGTAGCAAAAATTGGCAGAGCCCTCCTCCTCAGAAACCTGGAAAACTGGTAAAGGGTTGCAGTAACTGGGTGAGTGCCAAATAAAGAGAACACAGATTTAAAAACAGTAGGAAGTTCGTGGCATCCTTGTTGGCACCTCCCTCAACCCTTTTCCAATATGGTGTGAAGCCAGCCTGTGCTCCCACTGTGTGACCCTAGACCTGTTCAAGAGGGAGCAGAGTTACCCCTACACACATACTGGGGTCCCTGTATGTCATTGCCAATCTATTGGTAGCAGCATGAAAGCATAAACCAAGCAACTGGTCTCTAGTTCACCCTCACAGAACTTGCCCTGCAGGCAGAAGCAGCTTGCAGACAGCTAAAGCACTGTAAGAGGCAATGGACTCAGCCTGGAGCAAAGGATTACCTGCTTTAGCAAGAGAGCATTCAGGAAAGGGAGCATTCTATTTCATAATAGATTGTGCATTCAGAGGCCTGTAAATAGGGTAATTTTTCAGGCCAAGGGCAAGCACAAGCCTGGGACAAGATACAGGATCAGAAAAGAGAGACCCTGGGCTTCACATTTGCCTCAGCTAGTCTTCTTGATAGGAAGACTAAACTCTAAAGGAGTGCGCTGCCCAGTGCAGAGCCAATTTGGAAAGACTATGAAAGGTGATTTGTGCATTGGTTTGTTTGTTTTTGTTAGCTCCTGGCATTCAGTGAAACTTTTGTCATATTATTAGCTGGACACAAATTTAAGGAAAAGGTAGCTAAGAGACAAAATCCCAAAGTTAGCAATTTAAAATATTAAAATGCACAGTGCCCAACAAAATATTACAAGACAAACAAATAGGATGATGGCCTACTCAAGGAAACATGATAAAAATTAGCAAACCATCAATGAAAAAGAACAGACTTTGGACATACTGGACAAAGACTTTAAAAAAGGGATCTTCAATATGCTTAAGGAGATAAAGGAAACACAGAAAAAGAACTAAAGGAAATCAGAAATACAATGAATAAACAGTATGAGAATCTCAATAAAGATAAAGAAAAATGTTTACTGAACCAAACTGAAACACCCAAGTTAAAGGTCACAACAACAGAGACAAAAAAAACTGCCCAGTTTTCAAAAGCAGATTGGGGCTGACAAAGAATCAATGAACTTAAAGACAATTGAAATTATTCAGGCTGAGGAGCAAAAAGAAAAGAATGCAGGTGAACAGACCCTGGCAAACCTGTGGGGCACCACCAAGTGTACCAATACACACATTATGGAAGTCCCAAATGAGAAGAGAGAAAGGGGCAGAAGGAATATTCAAAGAAATAATGGCAGAAAACTTTCCAAATTTAGTGAAAGACATGACTATGCAAATTCAAGAATTCCAACAAACCAGACAGAGGAACTTGAAGAGAAACATGCCCAGACACATAATGTCAAAATGACAAACACCAAGGACAAAGAGAGAGTTCTGAAAGCTGCAAATGAAAAGCAACATGTTATGTACACAAAGGGAGTCCCAGTAAGATTAATTTCCAACTTTTCATCAGAAACCGTGGAGGCAAGAAGGCAGTGGTATGAAATATTTAAAATACTGTAAGAGAAAATTGTCAATAAGAAATTTATATCTGTGAGACTGTCTTTCAAAAATGGTGGAACCAAAAGGAGGAAGCAAAATGAACCAAAAGGGGGAAGCGAAATGAAACAAAATAAAGTTTCAGTGGCTGAGAGATTTCAAATGGAGTTGAGAGGTCACTCTAGAGGGCATTCTTCTGTGCTATATAGATATCCCTTCTTGATTTTTAGTGTATTGTAATAGCTAGAAGGAAATGCCTGAAACTGGGAAATGCAACCCAGTAGACTCAATTCTTGAAGATGATTGCCTAACTATGTAACTTACATGATGTGACTGAATGACTGTGAAACCTTGTGGCTCACGCTCCCTTTATCCAGTTAATGGATGGATGAGTAATAAAATGGGGACAAAAACTAAATGAAAAATAGGGTGGGATGGAGGGATGATTTGGCTGTTCTTTTTTACTTTCATTTTTTATTCTTATTTTTATTCTTTCTGGTGTAAGGAAAATGTTCAAAAATTGATTGGAGTAATGAATGCACAACTATATAATGGTACTGTGAACAGCTGACTGTACATCATGGATGATTGTATGGTATATGACTATACCTTAATAAAACTGAATTAAAAAAAAGAAATATAATGCAAAAACAGTGATTAAAAAAATCTCATATGGAAGGACAAGGGTCCTGGGATAGTCAAAACCATTTTAAAAAAGAATGAAGTTGGAGGACTCACATTCTCAATTTTAAAACTTATTAAAGCTACAGGAATCAAAACAGCATAGCACTAGCTCAAGAACAGACATACAGACAAATGGAATTGAATTAAGAGTTCAGAAATAACCTTCACATCTATTGCCAATTGATTTTTGACAAGAATGCCAAGTCCATTCAATGGGGAAAAAATAGTCTCTTCAAAAAATGGTGCTGGGAATACTGGCTAGCCATATGGGAAAGAATGAAGGCAGACCCTTACCTCACACCATATACAAAAATGAAAGCAAAATGGATCAAAGACCCAAATATAAGAATAAAACTCCTAGAAGAAAACATAGGGAAGCATCTCCAGGACCTTGTGTTGGGTAGTGGTTTCTTAGAATTTACACCAAAGCATAAGCAACAAAAGAAAAATAAATGGGACTTCATCAAAATTTAAAACTTCTGTGCATCAAAGAACTTTATCATGAAATTAAAAAGACAGCCTACAGAATGGGAGAAAATATTTGGAAATCACATATCTGATAAGAGTTTAATATCCAGAATATATAAAGAAATCCTACAACTCATCAACAAAAAGACAAACAACCCAATTTAAAGTGGGCAAAAGACTTGAATAGACTTTTCTACAAAGAAGATATGAAAATGGCCAATAAGCATATGAAATTAGAGAAATGCAAACTGAAACCATAATATCCCATTTCGAACCCACTAGAATGGCTACTATTTAAAAAACTGAAAATAACAAGTGTTGAAGAGGATGTGGAGAAATAGGAACACTCATTCATTGTTGATGGGAATGCAAAATATGCACCCACTGTGGATAGCAGTTTGGTGGTTCCTCAGTAAATTAAGTATAGAATTACAATATGGCCCAGCAATCCCACTTCTAGGTATATACCCAAAAGAATTGACAGCAGAGACTTGAACAGATATTTGTACATCAATATTCATAGCAGCATTATTCACAATTGCCAAAAGATGAAAGTAACCCATTGTCCATCAACAGAAGAATGGATAAACAAAATGTGATATATTCATTTACTGGAATATTTTTCAGCCATAGAAAGAAATAAAGTTCTGATACATATAACCACATGGATAAACCTTGAAAACATGTTCAGTGACACAAGCCAAACACAAAAGGACAAATATGATCTCACTGATAAGAAACAATTAGAATAAGCAAACTCATAGTCAGAAACTAGGATGCAGGTTACCAGGGGCCAGGATGGGGGTAGAGAATGAGGAGTTAATGCTTAATTGGTACAAAGTTTCTGTTTGTGGTGATGGAAAAGTTTTGGTAATGGATGGTGGTGATGGTAGCACAACTTTACGAATGTCATTAGCACCACTGAATTATATATTTGAATGTGGTTAAGAGGGGAAATTTTAGGTTGAATTTGTGATACTAGAATAAAATTTAAAAAAAAATAGGGTTCTACAACACAAACAGTGAACTCTGATGTGAACTATGGACCATAGTTAATAGTTTAATTATAATAATATTGTTTCATCAATTGTAACAAAGGTACTACACTAATGTAAAGTGTTAGTAATACAAAAAATCATGGGGGGGGGTATTTTGGAATTCTCTATTTTATTGTCTTCATTACTATTATTATTTTTTTTGTAAACCTACAGCTTCTCTAAGAAAAAGAGATTAAATAGAAAAGGGAAATTCACAACTTTCCATTGGAGTTATTTGCAGACACCACTTTAACCTAATGATCAAAGTTAATGTCACTGTCATGTGCCTCCTGATATGATGAGGTGAGGAGCACAACAGCGTTTCCACATCTGTGGTATGCTTGTCAAAACTTATAATCTGAATTTAATAATGAGAAAACATTAGGCAAACCCAAATTGAAAAACATTCCATGAAATTATTGGCCAGTACTCTTCAAAAGTGTTACGGTCATGAAAAAAGAAAAGATGAGAATCTGTCACAGATTAGAAGAAACCAAGTAGAGATGACAAATAAATGCAATGTGAAATCCTGAATTGAATCCTGGATCAGAAAAACAAAACAAACAAACAAAAAAATCAATTGGATAATTGGAGAAATTGGAATAATACCTGTAGATTAGTTAAGAGAACATATTATCAATTGGTTTTGATCCTTGTATTGTGGTTACGTAAAATGTTAACATTTGGGGAAGCTACGTGAATGACATAATGAAATTCTTTGTATTATTTTTATAACTTTTTTCTAAACCTGACATTATTTTAAAATAAAAGTTAAACTTTTTTAATTTAAATTTAACATCATTTGGTCTCACTTGTAAAACCCTATGGTATGATCTGTTTGGGGAAGAATTGACAACCTGTGAGTATTTTATCACAAGTTTTATCAAATATGGTTTTGGAATAATGTCTAATTCAAATGTTCATGTGTCTTTGAGTACTACTTTCAAAATGTTTCCTCTTTGAGAGTAGCTTTTGCAGGTAGGTTGTGTGATAAGAAGAAAGGTTGTGAAGAAGAGGAGGACTCCTCAACAAAAGCAAATTCTAAGGACTGAGAGTGAAATGGTAAAGAGGGGCCGAGGTGGAGCAGGGAGGAAGGGAGAAGAGCAATGAGGAACAGCTTTTCCTGACTCTCAAATCTTCGTGGTGATCTGAGAATCTGAGGTCCCTACCGACGGGTTTAGGATACCCAAGTTTCCCAAAAGCAGGGGTTTTAAATTTTTTAATTCTCGTTCTAAATAATAAGAAATATTTCAGACATACACAACATACAAAGTTAAGCTCCCGTCACCTCTCCCAGCCTACTCCCTTACCGAGAGCTTCGCCAGACCTTTTTCAGTGTATTTACATACATACATGCTTGCGCATAGTTTGATCCTGTGATCCTTTCTACCTAAACGGGATGTTATACTTCTCGCTTTGCAACTGGCTTTTTCTGCTTCACTGTATTCAATTGCTTTTCCAGAAACGCAAACCCGAGAATTCCCCATGCCCAACTCCAACCGCCGGTTCGCGCGCCCTTCCGTCTGAGCTCGAGGGCCTTTTCGCGCGTCCCGACTCCCGCGCACCTCCCGCCCACTGCGGCTCGCGCCCCGACAACCCGCGCTAGTCCTTCCGGGCTCGCGCCCGCAGAAGTCTCCACACCCACCCGCCCGGAGCCAGCCCGCCCCAGCTCGCGGTCCGCGCTCCCGCGCGCCAGCCGGACTCGCGCCCGAACGCGCGCCTACTGGTCAAAAGGGACGGTTGGTGTTCGCCCCAAAGGTCCTTGGGGCGCGTGTCCCCGCCAGTTGGGGGTTTTGAGGGAGCGGGAGCTGGGGGAATCTGAGGGAAAGCGCCACGCCCGCGGGGGTTAATACCTGGTTTTAATCCTCCCTGGCGTCTGGGAGAAGATGCGCAGATGGAGGGTAATGAGCCCTGACTCTGACCTATACGGTTTGGGGTACGTTGGGGAGTTCAGGACACTGTGGTGGGGTGAAGGAGTTAGCTGTGGAGGGGAAAGAAGGGGAAGGAAACCATTGTGTCCTAGACCAATAAACTCTCTGGGTGTGTCTGCTCCCCTAGTATAGGGCTCAAATAGCACGTAGAAATGAATGAATGAATCCCTTAGAATTCATACTATCAGCAGAGCTCTAAAAATTTAGTTTTCAAAGGTTCTAGTGATGCTGGAAGCCTCAAGCAGAAGAATAGCAAAGTAGCACGTCACCCCGGGTTACACGGCTTATTACTTATTATTTTTTTTCAAATATATGTGCATATTTTTCTATATTTCTAAGTTACAGTTCTGTCCTTTAAAAAATATTTTCCCAGTTAATGAGATGAAGGTTAAAGTTTGAAAGGTAGGAGGTTAAAGCGTGAAAATCAGCAGATAGCCTCCAACATTTATTTCCTTTAATACATTTCTCCTTTCTCTTCCTCCTTAGGGTAGGTCTTGCATTGAGAACTAACCACATAAGGTTCTTCCCCACAATTTAAAGGCAATGTAAGGAAAATGTCAGACTGAAATTATTACAAATCTGTACAAAACAATGGACGCAATCATGCATAAGAAGATGATACTCCCCAACAAACAGCCAACTTGAATGCTCCCGGCTTGAAATGCCACCTTTTTGCTAGATCTCTAATGGATATCCTATCAGCACTTCAGACTGCACACAATCTAAAACAGAACTTGGGAATCTTTCCTTAATCTCATTCTCCCCAAACCATCTAATCCTCCTGTTTGCCCTATTCCTGATATCACCATCTTCTTGGTGGAACATAATCTATCAACCTTCTTTAACTCTTTCCGTTTCCCGTATGTCCAAACCCGGTTATCAAAGACTGTTATATTCACCTCAGCAGTGCTAGTTACATCTGCCCTCAGCTTCCCACACCTGTGCTCAGAGCCTCATGAGCATCTTCTTGTCAATTACCTTAAACTAACTGATCACTCTATATCCAACTTATTCCTAGTCAGTCCGTTCATGTAACACATTTATTTGCACTCAGAAAGTGTCATTCACTGTGCAAAGCAATGGAATAATAAAGTTATAATTGTAATTGTCTCTGCCTCTACTGACTAAAATCCCTTGAAGGAACTTCCTTCCAAACAGAATTAAGTTCCAAGTTCTCTAGCTCATATACAAGCCCTAGACAATTTAACCTCTCTTTCCTGCTTCATCTCCCACAAAACGCTGATATCTCCTGTCCCCCACGATATAGTTTATGCCCAGCACTTTCCTGCCTTCAGGCCTTTGCTGATTTTGCTTCCTTTTGGATTGTTCTTTCCCACTATCTTCTGGCAAAATCTAACCCACCAAATTTCAGCTCAGATTACAGCCACCTTTTCCAAAAAGCCCTCCTAGATCTTGCTAGTTGGAATTTCTCCTTTCTCCTCCTGTGTTCCCATAGCATGTTTTTTGTACCCCTATTCTATTTAATTCTGAGTATGTGTGTACATTCTCCATTATATTGTAAACTCCAGGAATATAAAGATCTTGTCTTTTCCATTTGTGTACCCTTTTGAGAGACTGATTTGGCATTTTGTACATACTAAGTTTTGCACATAGTTGGTGCTCAGTAAATGTTTGTTGAATTGATTTGTAGATGAAATTAGGACTTGCCGAAATCATGGAACTAGGATTATAGTCATGCATGAAAGACCTTAATATAGCTGTGCTTAGAATGTGATAAACTCAATTTTAAGGAATTTGTGAGTTAAAAGATACAGTACAAAGAAAGGGTGATTGGAGTAAGGTACATTTGGGTTTTCCTGGGCCTGCTACTTTCTAACTGTGTAACTTGAAACATGTTATTCCACCCCTTTAAGGCTCAGGTTCCTTGCCTGTATGAGATAATTATCTACTGCACAGCCTTATGATGAAGTTCAAGCTAGAGAATATAAAACGCTAAAGGTGTAATTTTCTTTCTTTTGGGATGAGGTAATGGTACTCAAATAACTAGTTTAAAAGAGAACTTGGACAGTAAAATATTAGTCTTTACAAAGCACTTGTCCAGGAGACAGTATGCTCAGTCCAAAGCTTACACACATAGTAGGTGTTCAATAAATACTAGATACAAGTGAATAAATTCTAGACTTTCAGCTGAGTTCTTTAAACAAATACACTAAATTGAAGAGGAATCCAGATGGCTAGTCTAGTTTGATGGTTATATCAATGGGGAATATACATGTAAACATGTTCCAATGCTGTGCTCATCAAGAAACCTTTTGATTTATGACTTAAACTTAAGTCTGGTAAGAATTACCCCTGAAAGGGAAATGATCCTACTCTGGCCCATTACATATCTCCAAATGTAAATGAATTGCATTCTGGTTTATCTACCAGATTTGAGTTTGATTAATGTAAGTCAGTAACCCCAGAGATTAATTCCTACAAACAAAGAATAGTTCTGGAAAAGTACAATAAAATTAGAGTGGTGAAAAGAACAGTGGAGTGGGAATCAGAAGACAAAAGTGCAATAGATTCTTGTTCTGCCTTAACCTTGCAGACCCAAAAGTCTGATCACTTATAAGATGAAAGTAGACTGAGGGATCTCTAACATTCTTTTCAGCTCTGTTTCATAAATACAGTCCATGAGTTCCCAGCCTAAGTGACTGGAAGCTCTTCCTGAAATAGCTCACTGGAACAGCACCCATCTAACACCTGAGAAGTTAGTTCCCTAAAGTTTAACATGCAAGGAAGCAGAGAGCAGCACCATGGGATAATTTGAGGCTTTAGACTGTAAACCCAGGGCTTTTTATAAATCTAGAAGGTGAAGAGTTAGAGGGACAGTTTAGATAAACCCATGCGAAAAGTTGATTAGTTTTAAAATCCGTATTTTTTTATTTGTTGCTTAATTTATGAATGTTTGCTCTCATCCCTTTTTCAAGTTTTCTAGGAACTAATACTTTCGGGTCTGGGATTTGATTTTACTCTATTTACAAGCTTATACATTAGCCTATTACTATTTCATGGACTGACAGGAGACATGAGACTTCTGGGTCAGAGACAAAAGACTTTATTGCTCATGTCACAGTAAGTAGCATGAGCACCATGTTTATACCAATTTTCTTTGCCCCTCCTCCACAAATCCCACATGGGAGATCCATAGGGACCATACTGATGCCCACATACACAGTGGGTTGCATTACAGCAGAGCAACACTGAGCTTGAGGAATCCACTGCTTTTATAAGTGGATTTATAAGTGCATCAAGCCTGCTTTTGTCTTAGGAGACATTACTTCATCCCACAAGAGTGCTTTCTGCAAAAACAATCCTAAGAAATGGCCAGGATAAAGAGCAGTCAGGGCCTTGCATTCTTAGCAAACTTGGCAAGATGTGTAGGAGCCTGAGGGACCCATGAGAAGTGTCTTCCAACACAAATGTTAGGGTTTCTGTCCCTACTGAATTGTCTTTTATTTGTATGGAACTTTATTCTTGCCTTTAAAATCATAAGGATATAAAATATATGCCCTCTGCCCTTTTACTCATTTGAAGCATGGAGTTGTGGAAAGAACACAAGTTTTGGAGTCAAAAGACCTGGGTTTGGAATCCTAGCTTCTCCATTTCCTAGCTGTGTGAACTTGGCCAAGTCATTAGCAGCCCCCTCCAGAGCCTCAGCTCCCTCATCTACTTCACAGGTTACTTAGAAAATCAAATGAAAAATTATTAAAATACTTTTTGAAAGATAAGGGACAATCATCAAAAACTGGAAACAACCCAAATGAACTCAAATATCCTCCTACTGGTAAATGAATAAACAAACTGTGGTATATCCACACAATGGAACACTACTCAGCAATAAAAAGTAATAAATTATTGATAGTTTCCGCAGCATAGGTAAATCTAAAATGCATTACGCTAACTGAAAGAAGCCAGACTCAAAAGGCAACATGCCAAATATTTCCTTCTGACATTCTGAAATAGACAAAGCTATAGGGGCATAAAATATAGATCAGTGGCTACCAGGAACCAGATAGGTGGGGAAGGGGCTGACTACAAAGGGGCATAGGGGAATTCTTTGTTTTTTTACACTTTTTTTTCCATTTTATTGAGATATATTCAGATGCCAGGCAGTCATACAAAACAAATC
>PVKY010006722.1:0-15652 GCA_004027775.1 Bradypus variegatus
CCTGAGACGAACAAGTGAGTAATTATGTATAAAAGCTAGCTGTGTGCAAATGGAAATATTTTTGGCAGACATGATATCCACTGAACATGTGTTATTGGTAGTGGATGTGTCAAATTATTTTTCTAACTCAAGCATAACATATCATTCTAAATATAACTATGGATGGAATACCACAATATAGCATATTGCTGTACTCTAAAATGCCAAAATATTGAAAGTTATCAAATACATGATCACTTAAACATATGATAAAGAAATAAGGAAAGCAGATCCAAAGAACTGAATGTAGCTTATCCTTAGTAATGAATTCCGTTTGTGTTTTTGGTACACATTTCTAAAAATGAAATCATATAAATATAGCCTAAGGGATATGCAGATATTTGTTTGGAGAGCCCACAAGGTTGAATAATGATTTTTAAAAATATCAAATGGTTGCATTTGATTTATTTTCTTTCTATGGACAGGAAGAAAACTTGCATCAGTGAGAAATTACTGTTTTACTACATATTAGATGCATAGAGTTCTTAAAGCTGTTCTGTGCTCTTAATGGGTTAAAATTCCAGCTTTAAACTTTAGATCACAACGAAGTGTTATCTGATTGTCAATATTTTGATTGGTAACAGCTTAAGAACAAGTCTACGAAACGTATCTAAGCACTTAACAGGGAAAACAGTGAAATGTCATTTTATGTTTGTACATGCATATGAAACAAATATAATATGGCACAAGCTGATAACCCAATCTCCTTCCATACTTAGACCAGAAGAATCCCCAAACCCAATACACTGGAGACAGAACAAAAGGATACAACTTCTCAAAAAAGTCTCTGGTTTAGGATGGGAAGTGTGAGATATTATTTTAGTTACCACATAATGATTACTTATGAAGAAGAACTCTGAATCCAGTCGTTTTCTGTATCAAGTCCAAATGTAGTTTTTGACAACTCTTAAGTGAAGGAAAGTGCAGGAAAATGACCTTCCTTAACACGATGCTCTCAATCTCCTACATAAAAGGTGCTCCTCTGGGATGCAGCTGGCAGACTGGGGGGCCATTTCCTTTCATTTCCAAATCATTTTTTTCCTCCCCAAAGCTCTAGTTGACATCAAGGGGCACCCACCCACCTTTTTTTCCTTCTATTTTCTAAGGTTCTATTGTGCTCTCAAAACTAACCTATTTACATAACAATAAAGAATTCTATGCAACTAAGGGGATTTTACTTCATAATGTCACCTCCCCACACTATTCCCCACATACAAAGAAGAGGACAAAACACAACCCAAAGTGACAAATTGTTACTTTGGGTGGGGGTTATTGATGAGGCTGCACAGAAGTGACTGCATCTTGCAACTCCTCCCCCATGTCGCTCCTCTGACGAGCAAGGGGACTACACAGCAAAGGCTTAGGATCCTTTGCAGAGCTTTTGACAGCAAGTGATTCAAATTTCTTGGCTTTATTTTTTCAAGAAATAGCGGAAGGAAAACACCTCTTGCACTTAACGTGAGGTTTAATTTAATTCTGTACATATGGGAAGAGTATCTGTTTGGGAAGGCCACGGATGGCCACCGTTGGGACACATTTCCTACTTCCCTACTTGAAAGGGGGGGTCCTGGGTGTGACTTTCCCCCCACCCTGCTCACAGCCTTCAACTTTCCTGACAGTGGGTTTACTTGGGGAAGGAAAGGGTAATGGACAAGAGAATGATAAAGAAGAAGGAAAAACATTTTATCAGTAGAAAAGTTAATTTAGAAACTCATCTTTCATTCACTTAGAAGAAAGAAAAATGACAAGAATGAACCTTTGCAAGTTATATTTCTCGCTTTGTATGTGTGTGTGTGTGTATATATATATATATATATATATATATATATATATATATATGCATGTTAGCATTTTGTATTAATGAAAACCAACATTTCCCCCCAAATTTTATAAAGTTTGAAACCACTAGATTTGCCTTATATTTGTGCTTGTTTTCTCATTCTCTGTCTCTTCTTTGTGTGTGTGTATGAGTGTGACTGTGTGTGTATTTCTTTTGATGAACCATTTGAAAGTTCATGGAAGACATTACGTTTTACCCCTAAATACATCAGCCTGTATTGCCTAAGAATAAGGAATACTCCTACAGAAACACAAGATTATCATCATTATCACTTTCAAGAAATTTAACACATATACAAAAATATTATCTAATATAAGTCCAAATTCAAATTTTGGTTCCAGAATTCAATCAAGGATCATGCATTGCCTTTAATCATCAGGGTTCTTTAGTCTCTTTCATCTAGAACACTTCCCTGGTTTTTTATTTTGTTTTGTTTTGTGTTTGTTTTGACGTTGCCCTTTTTGAAGCATAAAAGCAAGTTTATGAAAAACTTCCTGAAATCCAAATGCTTTTTGAATCTGACATAGATCCAGGAATTTACTCCATAGTCTTTTGTTCCATGCTCCTCTGAGTTTCAGAAGCTCCAAGGAGCAAAGGAATTCTATTAATGTTATCAAATACAACACCAGACACTGACATCAAGTTACCTGCAAAACCTAAGAACGGTGCCACATGAGAAGCTATCCCAAATGACTCAAACACATGGGAGTCCTTCCTCACATTTTCCAGAAGAATCTGAGCTAGCAGTAATTACACAGATACACATTCAGCTTAATTCCCTGTAAACAAATGCATATATTTTATATTTGCAAATTAAAGCGCAAACCGTTTTTCAGAGGTGATGGATGGGAAAGTAAACACAGCTGAGTGCGGTTTGGAACTGAGAAGTCACAAGGTTTGGTGGGTCCTTCTCGGAGAAGGACAGGACAGGAGACAGCTGGCAGGTTGGGCTAGCAGGGAAGGCCTATGGGAATTAGGGGATTCTCAATTATATTTAGTTAAGATAAAGAGAAGGGGGAGAACAGAAACTGAGGCAGAGTCAAGGAAAAAAATATTTAAAATAATGAGATGACAATCTTGATTTGTGAACAAATAATAAGCTCTTATGAGGTAAGGAACTGATACAGTGGGCAGGTTACATGAATTATCAACAGGATGCTAAAAGCCTCAAGTTCCATGAGAAGTCTACAAATTTATTACCATCTATACAAGAAATAAGAGGACAACAATTGTACCGGTTTGTATATATTACGTCCCCCAGAAAAAGCCATGTTCTTTGATGCAGTCTTGTGTGGGCAGATGCATTAGTGTTGATTAAGTTGGAACTTTTGGATTAGGTTGTCTCCATGGAGATGTGACCCACCCGTGAGTGACAAGTTTGGTTAGGGTGTGACCTCTGATTGAACGTTTCCCACCTATTCAGCATGGGCCTTGATTAGTTCCCTGGAGCCCTATAAAAGAGCAGACAAAAGGAGCTCACTGCCTGCTGCAGCTGAGAGACACATTTTGAAGATGGGCGTTGGACGCTGACACTGACATTTTGGAGAACGCCATTTTGAAACGCAACCTGGGAGCAAGCAGACGCCAGCCACGTGCCTTCCCAGCTAGCAGAGGTTTCCTGGGTGCCAGTGGCCATCCTCCAGTGAAGACATTTTATTGTTGATGCCTTGTCTTGGACTCTTTATGGCCTTAAGACTGTAACTGTGTAACCAAATAAACCAACCCCCTTTATAAAAGCCAATCCATCTCTGGTGTTTTGTGTAATGACAGCATTAGCAAGCTGGGAACAACAAGGTAATGTATTCTACCGAATGGAAGCATGAAGGAAGAATTAAAAATATGACTGGTATAAGACATAAACACCTTAAACAGCAGGATTATTCTAGACATTCATGAATCTGTGCCTTTTTCTGTATATGGACGACCTGACTTCTAAAAGGTAGGTAAAAAGTAGAGGCGTTTACAGAAAGTACATTACTCAGTCCTCTTTGGGTCAAACTGGATACATAATTAATAGAAATGTGACAGATATAATATTCCACAGAGAAGCAGGTCCTCTTTCTAGCACCATTTCAAAATATATCTGTTTATTATTAACAGGTTTGTCTAACATCCTAAAATGTGTTCTCTAGGTATTGCCATGGAAGGTTATGACTCTCTTCCACTCTGTACCCTCAAAATAACAGTGCCCTGAGGTGTAAATCTCCCTGGCAATGCAGGATATGACTCCCAGGGATGAATGTGGACCCAGTATCATGGAACTGAGAGCATCTTCTTGACCAAAAGGGGGATGAGAATTGAAACGAAATAAAGCTTCAGTGGCTGAGAGATCTCAAATGGAGTCGAGAGGTCACTCTGGTGGACATTCTTATGCACTATATAGATAACACCTCTTAGGTTTTAATGTATTGCAATGGCTAGAAGTAAATACCTGAAACTACCAAACTCCAACCCAGTTGCCTTGACTCTTGAATATATTGTATAACAATGTAGCTTACAAGGGGTGACAGTGTGATTGTGAAAACCTTGTGGATCACACTCCCTTTATCCAGTGTATGGATGGATGAGTAGAAAAATGGGGGAAAAAAACAAAATGAAAAATAGGGTGGGATGGGGGGAATGATTTGGGCGTTCATTTTTACTTTCATTTTTTATTCTTATTCTTTCTTGTGTAAAGAAAATGTTCAAAAATAGATTGGGGTAATGAATGCACAATTATATGATGGTACCATGAACAGTTAGTTGATTGTACACCGTGGATGACTGTATGGTATGTGAATACATCTCAATAAAACAGAATTTAATTTTAAAAAAAACAACAGTACCCTGAGATCTTGCAAACTAGTTTGAAAAACCTGAAGCTCTGTAAGTCTGAAGACTTAAAGATAAAGCCCATCATGTACCTTAAACTGAAGTACCCGAGTAAAATTTAAATATCTCATTTAAATATTCAGAGAACTTTTTCTAAAAGGATGTTTTAAGCTGAGGAAACAGAAAGGTGGAGAAGCAGAAAAATGTATGAGGGAGCAGAAAGCTAGCATAAAGGGTCTTCCAAGGGGTCACAACATTTATTAAAGCAAAGCACACCAAAAGAGGTAACCAGTGCTGTGCTGGGTCATCCCACATGTCAACTTGGCTGGGTTATGGTGCCCAGTTAAGCAACTGGCCCAGGAAGCACCGGCTTGATTGTTACTGGAGGACATTTCATAGATTTAAATCACTAGTCAGTTGATTGCATCTATGGCTGATTGCATCTACAATCAACAAAGGAGGTTGCCTTCAGCAAAGAGAAGAATCTCCTCATCCAACAGTGAGAGGCCTTAAAGAGAGAACCAAGGATTTCAGCAGTCAGAAAGAAGAATTTCTATCTCTAAGTCACCAGCCATTTTCCCCTGGGGACTTCATGACACCTTCATTAATTCCCAATTGGAGCTTTTCCTGGGGAATTCAGCATTGCTGCAGAGTTCCCAACATAGTGCTTGCCCCGTGGAATCTGGACTTGCCAATCCCCATAGTTGCATGAGCCAATTCCTACAATAAATGTCTTAATATTCACATATAGGGTGTGTGCGTGTGTGTGCTGATGGCATTCCTCAATTATGACCAAATGAAAAGACATTTTGTGGGTAAATGAAGTAATATCATCATAAACTCGTTTTGCTGTAGTACTCATGTAGTACACATGTAGTACACATGTAGTACTCATGCGAAAAGGGCCTGAGTAATGAATGACATGAGCCATTCGCAGATTTAAAAAAAACCAGTCACCTTGAAAAGAAACAGTCATTTATAAGCATGTGAAGTGAAAGATTATGCTATTTTAAAATAATCTCTATTTTTCTAATGTCCATTCAATCAGATATTAATAGGGAAAAGCCTTATTTCACTGTGTGCATAGAATAACATAAATTATGTAAGCATTAAATTACTAAATTATGTAAACATTATAATTTATATAATAAGGTTATGTAAGAGAAAGTGTGAGTGTTTTGTTTGCTTGTTTGTTTTTGGAAATTTTACACTGAAGCATTTAGAAGTAAACAGGCAATGTGTCTGTAACTTTGGCTTTCAAATGGCTCAGAAAAAAATAACACAGGTATACACACACACACCAACAAACAAATACAGTAAAATTCTAGCATTTGGGGTATCTGGGTGAAAGGTATATGGGAGTCTTTTGAACTTTGTACCACTGTAGCTTTTTGGTGACTTTGCATTATTTGAATATAAAATGTGAAGGTAGAAAATCACAATTACTGTTGGTAGAATTTAAAAGTTATGATTATGAGCAGCGTTGCCGATTTTACTCCTCGCCCGTCTGCTCCTGGTCGATCGCTCCTGCTGCGTGGACACCCCGGGGAACACGCCGGAGTGTGGTTCCAAAGCCCACACAGGGTGGACACAGACGTCCACCGCTACCCACGGTTAGCCCAGCCTGCCTCTGCATCACCGCCAACCTATCCAGAAGGAACACTATGAAAAAGAAAGGAAATCACTAGAAAACTGCCACCCGCAGCCCTCCGATTATTGATAAGGACTCTAACTAGTGAGGCCCTCGTTAGTCTTTGCTCACCCGGGCTGCAGCACAGAAAAGGCGGTCTGTGCGTTATATTCACTTCCCCCGTACACTATCCTCAAGCCCCTCTCTCTACACTCAATGCAAACTCAAACGAAGTGAGCAAAAAGGCATCACAGGGCTGGCCTTGAGCCCAAAAGCCAAAAAATAAGATAAAATTTAAGAAAAGCACACTGTGTAAGAGCGGCAGTTCTTTATGATTGGTTGCCAATTGCTCGCTGCACATCACCACCCCGAGGACAGCCCAGTGGGGTCTGGGCCCTGCTTTGCACTGCTGCTCCACGATCTGGCTGTGCCCGGTGCCCTCCTCCCACCAAACTGTCCACTTCGGGTCTCTGCGGAGGAAAGCGAGGGGACCACGGATAGGCCCCTGCCCTTTCCGTTCTACTTTGCAATTTCTGACAGTCTCGTGCCGGCACAAGTTTCTAGTCAATCATGAGAACACAGACTATCGGGGGAGCTTTGGAGCCTTTCTGTAGCTTGGTGAACTGACCTGCAGACCACTCATTCATTTAATGCCAGGAGGGCTGCAAAATCTTCTTTGGAGCATGAGTGGCATTGTGGGGACTTCCCGTGACAAGATAATGCCCATATATGATTTAAGAAATGGCATGACTTTTTCGTTTCTTTGTTTGGAATTGGGCTTTGACTCAGGACACTGGGGCAATGTGTCTTTTCCTCCTTTTAAGATGCTTCAACCATGCAGAGGCAAGAAAGTCCGAATGGACCCCAGATAGGAGAACCTCATGAAGCGAGGGAACAGAATACACTCCTTGCACTTCTATGCATTTGGCAAATGCAAAAATGAATCAATCACTGCTCCCTCACCAGGGAGCATTTGTAGGATTTAACAGGGATGACTGTTTCCCTGTAGGACAGTTGGAAATGAAATACCTTCACTTCAATGAATCTTGTCCCTGTGATGTATTGCTTAAATAAATAATAAATGAATCTTCCTGGGCAACTTCGCTGTAGATGAAAACAGAAACTCATGGTGCATATATATATATATATTTTTTTTTTTTTTTTTTGAGGAATCGCAGAGCATTAACTGAGCATGAGTCCCTGCTCCTAAGCGAGTTCCTTACACTTAACCTCTCTGTGCCTTAGCTCCCTCAGCTGTAAAGGAAGCAAATGGGAGAGTCTCCCTAACTGAGGATAAAAGGAGTGAATGCCCATGACTGCATAAACAGCTCACCCTTACAACAGCTCCAGACTCAAGGAAATTTGGCAGTTATTATATAAAAATATCAAGGGCAGTGGGCAGGTGGGGAGGGAGAAGACGAGGTGGCAGCATCGGGGCCGGCTGGCTCTGATCTCGGCCTCGGAAGTCGCCTTCTGGGGCGTGCGAGCAGGGCCCTGACTTGCCTCCTTCTCTGCTGCCGTCACTCACGACCCTGGACACCTAATAATAGCGGGGAATTGGACACAGGTGATTCACTGAATGGGTTCTGCTGGCATCTTTAGGGCCAGTCAGCACCGCAGCCTGCCTGACTGGGCTACACTACGTACAACAAATCCATGTTAAGTGAAGTGGCGAGGAAGCGGCTGTCTAGCTGGCAAAGCGCTAGTTTTACCTTCAGAACCGCCATGTCGCGCCTGGCTCACTTTATGTTTACAGCATCCCTCCCTCTCTCCACAAAGGAATGGGCACTACGCAGTGCAAAGGTTAGTAGGTATCTGTTAAGTTGCATAGATGATTTATTCTGTTATAAACGTGGAGGCCGGGTTTAACAAAAAAGTAAAAAGACATAACTTTAAACTCACAGTCAGATCTTAACATTCGATGGCAAAATTTTGCATCAGTGAAATAAATGCACGTGTTTCCCTAGTTCACGGTCTACCCTGTTCTCCTGCCAAAGGAACGGATTTTCCAACAGCTATTCAGTTACTATTTCAGAAGCAGAGGATCCACCTAGGGAAATGCACACATGGAATCCACCCGTCAGCCTGGGAGCCTTCTCATTCCATCAGCCTACTCAGTGATCCTTTAGGGGCTGAAGTTCCTGGAATGAGCTTCTGGGGATTGGTGAACTTCTGCGTGAAGTTTCAATGAGAACTGTTTGGCAGCCCAATGCCTTGATTCTCAATACTTCCTTGGCATGCAGTTAAAGAACATGATCTTGTTCACCAACCATAACTGAAAACTAAACTTCATCTTTAACTGCACCTGAACATTGGCTTGCGAGGACTGCTCACACACTGCTCTGTAAGGCTTTTTGTGAGTGGTGTGAAAGAGAAAATGCTGATGTTACTGAGAACTATATTAGTAAAAGCACGTGACAGCATGTGGCCTGATTAATCTTATGAACTCAGTATTAACATATTGCTTGAACATAATGCAGATTATAAATTTACGAATGTACAACACTGATGCCCAATAAACAGAAAAGCTTAGTCTTCAGCAATTTCTTAATTCTCTCCCTCTTAACCTTGTCCTGTGAACAACTACTAAACTTCCAAAGTAGTGACTCATGAAATTCCACTAGGTGATAAAAAATAAAGTAGCTTTTTTCCTTTTTTTTTGTTTTCCCAACTTTTCATTGTAAATACGTCCTTCCAACAATTCAAGTGTTGATCACATTAAAATTTGTAGGCAATAGCCAACTAAGTGATATTATTATGATGCTAATACTGTGATGCTCGGTTTAGACGCAGCCCTTGTGTAACACACTTTTCCATGAAAGCATATACTGGGTACATGGCAACATTATTACCTAAAACAATATATTATAAGCATCTTATAGTATGCACTTAATTACCTGGAACCTAGACCTAAAGCTAATAAAGAAGACCCTGACTACAGTGGTATCTGAAATGTCTCCGTTTACGCACTCATTGAATATTTTTGAGCCCTTTCTAGGTGCATAAACCTTGTAGTCTCTCAAAACAAATCAGAATCTAATATTGTCCTTACCTTGAGGTGCTTGAAATGCCCATTTATTTGGCTTTCTATGTAATAGACTCCTAATTAACTCCTTTTAGGCAATCATGACAGTTTCCTGTTTCCATACCTTTGTGTCTACGGGGTTATTTTCATCCCACCTCACAGTCCGTGCAGGCCTTACCTTCATGTCCCGTGAACTGCCTTGCATGTTCTCTGGGTGACACTGTGGTTTGGAAGAACAGAGCCAGCATCTCTGACAGTGAGGACCTTGGGGAGATCACACTCCATTTAGAGGCTCCTTACGGGGTCCTCACTATCAAACTGCTTTCTGATACCACCTAATGGACTTTCCTAGCGTAATCACCATCAAATGTAAAAAGTAATTAAAAAACCAATGACAGTGAGACTTTCTATGGTGACCTCCATCCTGGGCACTAATCCTAGACACTCAGACGCTCTGGACAATCACTGCATGAAAGCCCAGTAGTTCTGAGTTTTGCAGAAGTATTACACTGGTGCCTCTTGCATCTGCACAGCACATCACCTTGTATTTGCAGGGCACTTTCCTTCAAGGGTGTAAAACACTCCCTATGACTCCCATGGCTAACAGACACTTTGGGCAGAAGCTGAAAGTCCCCCGGAAAATGAAAAGGCATCTGACAACATTGATTACATCTGTAGCATCTTGACCCTTTATTGACATAAGGGTGTACTCAATCAGGCTTACTTCTTCACTGCTGGAAGGATGCAGGTGCAAAATGATCTATCAACCTCCTTGGCCACCACTGATGTCCAACTCAAAAGATTATTCAAACCCCAAAGAAGAGCTAATACAACAGAGGCAGTTGTCATTTTGGACCTTCCTAAAAGGCTGGCACCAGCTGGTCAAAGTGCTTAAATGAAAAGGAGCAAGAATATTACCCAAGCTTAGGTGAGAATTCACATGGTGCCCTTTAAATTTTTTGCAAGATTGATTTTCAATTCTGTTTTACTTCCACTTTGTCCATTCAAAATGGGTGACTCTACAGGGGAGCTGTCTGGGATCTCCTGGTTGGTCCATCCACACATTGTCACGTTGCTAAGTTCTGCAAAAGGCATCATCACTGCAACGACCCTGTGCCTCCTTCACGTAAGGCAGAACCACAGAGCAAATTTTTGCTCGAGCCGGAGATCAGAATTAGCAAATGGAGTTTGGGTGAAAGGCCTCTAGTTTTGGCATTCCCTGAACTCCAAAAATGAAACTCTAAGAGTGGAAAATTTTGATTCAGTACCTCCCAGCACCCTAGCTGATGCGTATCTCAAGAGAAATGCCATAGGCAGGACGAAACGCGTTCAAATTCACAGTCCTGCAACTGGGGTGGTTGGTTTGGGAGGTGTCCCCAGTACGCAGCTGAGAGCAAAGCTGACTGCCAGATCCTTACAATAATAAGAAGGGCTCCTGCAGCTCACATCTGACAAAATCAGGAAAACGTCTCAAGTCTTGGGCTGGCCAACACTCTATCGCTGTAAGTACACAGCATTCCCAAATGGGAGTATACTGGGCAGTGCAGCATTTCAAAGGCAAGAAAAATTTTTAAAAATGCAGCACAAAAATGTCATTGAGAAGCGGATTTCTACATTTACTCTGAATACAGGATACGCCGGATGGCTGCATCTGTGACTGCATGGTTTCCTGTTCGTATTATTCCCAGACTGCCGATGCCATCAGTCACTCAGAGACTGCAATCACAACAAATAAACAAGGCCTAATAAATGAGCACACATTGCTTCTCCAGACAGCTCCCAAAGTTCCTGTTCATCAGGGAGTTTGGCTCCAGGCTAGAGTCCAGGACCTTGCTTCAGGCCTTGCTTGGCTCTGGGTTCCCTGGCTCCTTGTACCGTATTACTCTGTGAAAACCAGCCACACACAGAAGTTTCTACAGACAGAACCTCGTTATTTTAACATTTCTTATTTTTCATGATATTTCTTTGTTTTGAATGCTTTCTCATAATTCTTCTCCACCAATCTTAAAACTCTTCTAGCTAAAAAAAATTCTGCAAACTCAGTTACCATATGTGATTGCATTTACCCAGAGACTATTCCGGATGCAATTTGCTTTTGATACAGAGAAACTGCTGAGAGAGGGTTTGGGGATGAGGAGAGAAACACTAAAAAAAGAAGATGACACAGAATTTTTAGTACTGGCTCAAACATTCTAAATGTATTTTGAATAGTGGTGTTTAAACACGTCCAATGAAGGAGGAAAAAAAAATGGAAGGATGAATGATTGGAAATAAAAGGTATGGCTTGGTTTCAGAAATGCTCTTTCAAGGCCACCTTGGTTGGAAGGAGGATTTTTGCAGAAGGGTGCTATCGCAGAGCGTCACTAACAGAACATATTCACTATCAAAACAAATGTAGTCCTAAGGGATTAATATGACTTGGTGCTTTCTTTAAGGTTGGATTTATGAAGATGACATTTAAGACCTAGCGGGTCTCCAACAACTTCCAAAACCCATAGCCATTAGTGAGGGCAGCCAAGGCACAATGCTCTGAACGGAGAGTGTGCATGGGTGCCCTGCACACAGCCTGGTCCCCACAGCTACTGGGCACAGGAGGAACACAGCGGCAGCTCCCTCCCTGTGCTGGTTTGGATATATTATGTCCCCCAAGAAAAAGCCCTAATCTTTTAATCCAGTCTTGTGGGATATTGGGATTAGGTTGTTTCCATGGAGATGGTGACCCACCCAACCGTGAGTGACATCTTTGGTTAGGGTGTGACCTCTGATTGTTTCCAGAGGTGTGGCCCCGCCCATTCAGCTTGGTTCTTGATTAGTTTATCTGAGCCCCATAAGAGCTCAGATAGAGGGAGCATGGAGAGCAGCAGCTGAGACAGACATTTTGAAGACGGCCATTGAAAGCTGACATTTTGGAGAACGCCATTTTTTGAAACACAACCTGGGAGCAAAGGAAGAAGACGCCATCCACATGCTTTCCCAGACAACAGAGATGTTCCAGACACCACTGGCCATTCGGCTATGAAGGTACCCTATTGCTGATGCCTTAGCTTGGACACTTTTATGGCCTTAAGACTATAATTTTGTAATCAAATAACCCCCCTTTATAAAAGCCGATCCATTTCTGGTATTTTGCATAACAGCAGCATTAGGAAACCGGAACACTCCCTTTCCACCTGGGCGTGCAGCTCGGGGTCCCTCTAACCAGACAGCCCTGGGGTGCTCAATGAAGTTCTGCACGTAACCAAAGCCGAGGACTGCCAGCTGCGCGTGCCCTGCAGCTCTCTCCCTCCCCATTCTCCACATGTCAGACCTGAGTCTGCAGAAACTACCCTTTGGGGAGGGCATCTGGCCTGCAGGCTGTAGGTTGCCTCCCTGCAGCTGACCACAACTCCCTCGGGGGCCAGAAAACCCTTATGCTGCCATTTCATCACAGCTTTTAAAGGGCTTTGGGAGTTATAGACATTTTGTTGACTTCACTTTTATACTGGAAACTATAAAGCTGGAAGGAAGGATAAAAGTCAACACAAATCAGTTAATAAGCATTTGGAAGAGAAAACGTGGCTGTATTACTGTACTACTTGATAGCTTTCTCCCCCACAACTTTGTATCTGGAAAATTCTTAAATCTAAGTAAAGGCAAGAGAAGAGTACGATGTAATCTGAATTGCTAGCATTTGCGTTTTCTCTCATTTTTTTCACCGAACCATTTGAAAGTTAGTTTTAGATATTATTTCTATCCCTAAATACGTCAGCCTGCATATAACCACGATATCATTATACTCAAGAACAATAATGACTCTATAAAATCATTTCATATGTAGTACATATTCAATATTCCCAATGTACTCAAAATGCTTTTTACAGTAGCTCTTTTGTTTTCTGCATCCAGGTTCAAACAGTGCATTTGGTTATATCTCTTTAGCCTCCTTTAATCTAGAACAGTCCACCTGCCCTTTTTAAAATTTTAAACAAAGTTGACTTTTTAAAGAGTACAGGCCAGTGGTCCTGCAGGAAATCTTACATCCCAGATATTTCTGATTGCTTCCAGATTAGACATCTGTGTCAGTGCTGGGGATTGAATCACGTCCCCCAGAAAAGACACGCTCAGGTCCAACCCCTGGTCCTGTGGGTATGAACCCATTTCTAATACGGCTAAAGCCCTTATAAGCAAAGGCAATTGGACATGGAAGCCAACAGACACCAGAAGTAGGAGAAGCCCAAGAGAGAGGGAGAGAGACCGAGAAGCAGTGAGGAAGGGAGAGTAAGAGAGATTACCATGTGATGGAGGACTGTCAGAAAGCCATCCCCAGATCCTACAGACTACGGAGAGGCATGGCCTTGCCATCACCTTGATTTTGGCCTTACAGCCTCTGAAACCAATAAGTTCCTGCTGTGTAAGCCAACCAGTGTGTGGTATTTGTCAAAGCAGCCCTGGCAAACTGAGGCAGTCATGAAAACTTCCCAAGCAATGCTGACTGCATCACATTAGGGGGCACTTAATGTTAAATTGTACCACTACTGGCTTTGCTAAATTTGAGAGTAAGTTGCTGGCCGCCAGGTCCTTCCTTTGTAAAAACCCATCTTTCCTTCACAATAAGGAATTAAGTAACCTGTGGGGTGACATTTCAAGATGGTGTGAATATTCTTGGCTCCCAGTAACCTCTCACCCAGTTGTTTTAGCAAACACTGATGATTCTTCTCTGAATCAATTACACTGGGCATTGCAAAATGGTGATTTTTCTATTCCTGTTTTTTACTCAATGGTATCATTCAGTGAAAAAAGACTTTCTTCCCCTTCTCTTTATCTGAATTTTTTTATTTTTAACATATTCCCATCCATGCAAGGAATTTTCAGAATCCAATGTGTTTTAACCAATTACTGTCATTACTGTTTTGGATAATCAAATTGTCCCAAACGTGGCCTGTGGGAGCCTTTCCAGCTGGCTCCGGTGTCTCTTGGATGCGATCCCATTGGTCTTCAAGGATAAGCTTGCTCTCTGGCACAACTACAGGCTCACCTAGTGTCACCACTGCCCTAGACCTGAAACAGGTTAGTCATTTCTCCAAGGAGCCCTGGTTGCTTTGGGGAACGGTATCTAGAAACCAAGATGTAGGTGCCAGGTAGGCATGTAGCAACTGGAGTTTCATCATTCCTAGTTCATTTCAGTGAACGGAGCTTAGGAAATCAAATATATATAAATGTACATATATATTATAATATATAATATTGAATATATATTTTAAATTATACATCCAATCATGACTTCATACTGATCTTTCCAATTTAACATGACAGAGATTTCTCTTATTTTAAAAAATATATTTGAATCTCTTACAGTGACTTTGGTTCCTAATCACACTAATCTATTGGCTTATTTGCTTTATCCTACTATATAAAAAATAACTTTAGAATAGCAATACAAACACTATCATTAACAATAAATCTAAATAAAGTTTAAGATTTCATTGCAGTTTTGTTTGGCCTTAGACTATATCTCACAAAGAATATTTAGCCAGAGGGTCATGTTCAAATGTTTTCTGAATTAATTTTTTTTCTGGGTGGTAATATTATCAATTTGGTATGTAGTTAGAGTCATTCATTTCTCATTATAGTCAATCTCAGGGTTAGTTTGTTCCATATTACTTTATTTTTTGAGTTTGCAAAACATTTATATGATTCAACAGTCAACAACTATATAAAAAAAGTATATTCAGAGAAGTCTCTTGCTCCACATCCTGTTTTTCAACCCTGTATCCACTCACCACCTCCATCGGTAACCATTTTCAACCATTTTGGGCTTATCCCTCGTGGGTTCTTTTTGTTAAAAATAAGTAAATGTGTATGAGTGCATGTGCACGTCCAGAAACATCCACATATATTTACTTATTTCCCTGTTTCTTACACAAAACATGTCATCCCTTATGCACCATTTGCATCTTATACTTCACTGGCATTTTCCCTTTTCAAAATGGTAGCCTTCTAATCCTATTATCCCACCCATATTTATTAGCTTGCATCCTTCTCTAAAGAAGAGCTTTTCTTCTGCTTGCCCCCTTCTCTGGAAATCACTCCACTTCAGTTCACAGAAATCTTTTCAGCTCCTTTACAGCTGTACTCCAGCATGTATTACATTTTCTGACGGCTTTTCAATAAGATGGGGCCATTCAGATGAGTCTCAAATGTTCTTAGGAGGACCAACCTCTACCTTAAAACTTAACCTCTGGGCATAGTTGTTAAATATCAAATGGCATATAGCGTGCAGGAAGGGCTAGCCATTGAAGGGCAATCCAGCCGAGGCTAAGGCTGTAGG
>PVKY010006723.1:0-15660 GCA_004027775.1 Bradypus variegatus
CTCCCTTACCTGCAGTTCACCTGTCTCCCAGCTGCTGGGATTATTGGTTGAAAATATCTCAGAGCAGCCCCTTTCTTCAGGGAATTTTTGCCCTTGGTCAAGCCAAATCTGCTTCATCTTGAAGACCACAAACTCTAACCACCACATCCCCCTACGTAGACAATGGCCCTTGACTTCATGGTGAGTATTTACAAAAGACTTCAAACTGTTAGCAACTGCTTGGTACAATTTGTGCCCTGTGGGGTGAAGCTGAGGCTTGTCTTGTCTGAGATGACCTTCTTGCTATCTCCTTCTGCTGTGTCCTTCCGATCTCACTTCCTTTCTCCCCAAAGCACTTGCTCAATAAGCCAGAATCCCTGTCATAGACTCTGCATCTAGGGAGCCCAATCAAAGACAGGTGTTTTTCTGGAGTACATTCTTAGGTAATTTATGTGGGAGGTAAACTTTCTGAGTCCTTATATCTCTGAACACACCTTTATGCTGTCTCCATAAATGAATGATAGTTTGGCAGGATATAAATTTCTGTGAAATTACTTCTCCATTGTATTCTTATGGTTAATGCTGTTGATGAACAAATGTGGTGTCAATCTAAATTTTGTTCTTAAAGTGACCATTTTTTTCTTGCTTTAAGTTTTTAGGATATTATCTTTATCCTTAGTGTTATGAAACTTAAAAATGACTTGCTCAGCTATAATCTCTTCTTCATATTCACTTTGTCAGGAATTTGAAAAGGCTTTAAAATTTAAATCTTCATGTAACTTTCAGCTGTGCAAAATTATCTTCTCTTGTTTCATTGATAATGTTCTCTCTTCTGTGTTTGTTTTCTGTTATTTTTGGAATGCCTGGAAGTTGGATGTTGATATCCTCTGGATTGATCCTTTTTGTCTCTTATAATTCTTCCCCCCTGTTTTCCATCTTGTTATTTTTTGCTATACTTTCTGTAAGGTTTCCTGACCTTATATTCCAAACCTTTCATTACTTAAAAAAATCTGCAGTAGTTTGTTTAAACAACATGATTACATGGAACCTAGAATAGAGAATGAGAACTTGTTATTCTGCACAGGTTAATGTAATACCTCTATACATCCCAGAGTATTTTGAGTGGAAAAGAAAAAGTATATATGTATGTATGCAAAGTCCCCTTGAGGGACTGTGGGAAAATGTGGAAATATTAAACTTGCCCACCTGGGGAATTACTGATATTCTCACAAGTATTAGGGACTTCCAATTTAATAAGTCAAGCCCTCCATCCTGGGGCTTACCCTTATGAAGCTTGTTACTGCAAAGGAGAGGCTAAGCCTACCTATCATTATGCCTAAGAGTCACTCGCAGAGAAACATTTTTGTTGCTCAGATGTGGCCTCTCTCCCTCAGCCAACTCTACAAATAAACTCACTCTCCTCCCCCCTATGTGGACATGACTCTGAGGGATATAAGTCTCCCTGGCAACATGCAACATGACTCCCAGGGATGAGCCCGGCCCTGACATCATGGGATTGAGAATGCCTTCTTGAGCAAAATGGGGAAAATAAATGAAGCAAAATAAGGTGTTGGTGGCTAAGAGATTCAAATAGAGTTGAGAGGTCATTCTGGAGGTTATTCTTATGCATTATATAGATATTCCTTTTTAGTTTCTAGTGTATTGGAATAGCTAGAAGGAAATACCTGAATCTGTTGAACTGTAATCCAGTAGACTTGATTCTTGATGATTGTATAACTAAATATATTTTACCATGTGACTGTGTGATTGTGAAAACCTTGTGACAGATACTCCTTTATCAGTGTGTGACAGAAGAGTAATAAAATAGAGACAAAAACTACATAAATAATAGGGGGGTATAGGGGAAATGGGTTGTTTGGGTGTTCTTTTTTATTTTTATTTTCTTCTTTGTTTTAGAATAATGAAAATGTTCTAAAATTGATTGTGGTGATGAATTCACAATATATGATGATACTGTGAGGCACTGATTGTATAATTTGGATGGATTATATGGTGTGTGAATATATTCAATAACATTGCATTTAAAAAATCTGCAATCATATTTTTTATTTACAATAATTCTTCATTGCTCTCTAATTGTTCTTTTAGGTTATCCTGTTCTTGGTTTACAGGTGGTCTGATGGTATGACTTCCACACCTCTCTGAGAATATTAATTAGCATTTTAAACTTTTCTGCACTTTCCCAAATGATCTCTATTTTCTCAAGTGTCATTTTTCTTCTGTTTTCAAAGATATTGTGGTTTTATTCCTCTGCCATGTTCAGGTTTGCCTCAGAATGTTGGGCATGTTTATGTTCGCTTTGACTGTCAGGCCTCAGTTCAGGATGAGCAGACATAGAGCCAGTCATAATGTTGGCGGCAACATGAATGCATTAATACAGAAGGTGGAAGGCTTTGCTTTGGGAAACCTATACCTACAATTTGTCCTGGTTCTCTACAGATTGTTTTTTTTAAATGAGAAATCTGTGTTTTTCTCTTTCCTTTCCTCTCAACTCCTTTCACTTTTCTCTCTTCCCTGCTTTTTTTTTTTTATTGAAATGACCTGATATATAAATTTATTTATTAGATCATATTTAAAAAGGCACAGGGCAGAATTACATTCATTTTCTTAATACTCTTGCTATAAACAGACTGAATTTAAGAGCTCTTAGTTTGCTTTGGAAACTTCTGAAGAATTGATTTATTAATAGCCCAGTAAGCCCCCTTCCTTTCCCTCCAGGCTCTCTGTCCTCTGGGTGGTGGTGGGAGAGACTACCGATGCTAAATAAATAGCAAGTGGTTGAGACTGCAAACCTGGTCTATCTCTTGCCATGGGTAACAGTGTGACTAAAGTCACTGAGTAAGCAAGTAGGTTAACAAACACCATGAGGGGAGGCAAGTTTCCACTGGAGATAATTTCCAAAGTCAGGAATGGATGAACTCAGAACTTAACTGTTCAGTCCCTTTTTCTGCTGACCAGAGAGGGGTATGCTAGCAATCAATTTCAGATCTTTGGCCCATTGGAGACAAAACGTGCAATGCCTTCAGTTCCTTTGATTAAAATGTGTTTTCTCTGGGTGGGGAAGAAAAGGTTATTATAATGATGGTACTATAAGAGGAAAATCAAAGCAGCAAATAGCAGGCAGTGTTTCCTTTTCCTCTTGAACTCAAATGATCACCACACTTTTGTCATCTTGACAGTCCAGACAAACTCAACTGGGAGAGCAGATAGTGGTAACCCGGGCAGATAAATGAGGAGGCCTTGAACTGGATCTCTGGACCACTTCAGAGACCCTTCAATTCCCAGGACTGTTATCTTTGTAGACAAGGTAGTTATGGGGGCCTGAAGGCATAAGACTCCATTATCTGGCCAGAACAGAAAAATGGCATGAACAGCTGTTCCTTTTGAGGTATATCACCTGTTGCATTCTTATCTAACTGCACCCTCCATGGTTTGGAGGCATAGATAGCCTTCCCATTGATGCTCAGCCACATCCCAATGGCAAGGAGCCTCTCTTGGAAGATGGGAGCAATCATTCCATCTTTAGTTGGTCCAATGTTGAGAAGATAAGTTGCCTCCCAAACTCACTGTCTGAACCAGTTCTGAAATAATTTCTGATTCACTAGTGATTTCAGACATGACCATGTTCTGATGGTAGCCCCAGGACATCTTGTTGGTGGAGGTGCACATCTCCCACTTGTGATGTGCCGAGCTTTCTGGCTTGAATTTATCTTGACAGTTGTAGTATCCTCCATGGTGACAAGAGCAGTTCTGACCCCATCGATCATTTACTATCACATCGTCCTTGATGGGGCTATCATTGTAGAGCCAAGAAAGAAAACTGGTAGAGTTTCAGTAAGTATAAGGACAGTCCCACTCTCCATCAGACCAAATCAGATCTGCTTTGTACCTGTTAGCTAGGTTGTATAGCTCTGGCATTGTTTTTGCCCTGACCAAATGCTGTGTTTTGAAGCCATTTTTCTTATCAAGCAGGTAGAATGGTGGAACCATTCTAGGAATGAGTGACAGAGTCCATAGCGTATGTTCCTCTTCCACAGAGCAGTCCCAGCTCCCCGACCAAATCACAATGGGGCCCCAGGTCCTGAGTGTTCCAGTTCCAAGACACAGGACTCTGCCAGTTTGTGAAGCCCTCATGATGCTTCATGGTCAGAACCACATACTCGGCCCCCGCGGCCTGGAAGACCGCAGCCCAGTTTTCTGGCTGGAAGAAGCCCGCAGTGAACTGCTGCCCGAAGTCGGCGAAGCTGAAGCTGGCTGGGTGGTTTTGGTTCATAAAGCGCTGGTGCTGGGGCCACCCCTCGCCCTTCCAGTGCCACCAGAACCTCGCGCTGCCCCAGGCCGGCCGAACACCCTGACCTTGGCCTCGTGGAACCAGCGCGGCAGCGGCCGGCCGTCCAGACTCAGCCTGTCCGGGGTGTAGCCGTGTCGGGTCTTGGGCTGGCGCGGCGCCCCGAACCTGGACCCGGCATCTCTGAGAACCGGCAGCACCAACAGCGCCGGCGGCAGCAGCGCGGCGCTTTCCGCCCGCGAACTCATCTCGGGGCCCGCAGAGGTGCCCTTCCCTGCTTTCTTCACCAAAAGAAAGCAGACACTTACTTCTGTACTTGGGAGTGAAGGAGTCAGCACGACTTTCAGTAGAATTCTCCCTGTTTTGAGACCCGTGTCTCATCTCTATGTTTCACTGTCTCTAGCCTTTCTAGGTCTGGAGAATTTCCAGACCTGTTGGTTTGTCTGTCACTCCTCCACCTGGCTGTGGCTTCCTCTACCTTGGTCCGTCAATTCCTGAGCCTACCTTTGCTTCCATAGTCCATGAATTATTGAAATCTCTTGTCATTTGATGAGTCCCTGCCCATAATCATTTTATGCTGTGGGTTTTATTAATCAGTTCTTGCTCCAATAATGCTGGGTGAAAAACCACATTATTTATCCATGACTTAAAACAACAAACATTCATTTTTTTCACTCATGGATCTATGGGTCAGTTTTGGTTTTCTGGGCTCAATTGCGTTTAACTGGGATTGCCTTGGGGCTGTGGGTTGGGTTCATATCTGTTCACATGTCTTCTTGTTCTGGGACCATCAGCTACCAGCACATGTGCTTATGGCATTTGGTAAAAACACAAGAGGACAGCTAGACATGATGTCTTTTAAAGGTTAACTCAGAACTGTCCACTGTCATCTTTGCCCAAGTTCTTTTGGTCAAAGCAAGTCAAATGGTCAAGCACAGATGTAAAGGGACACGGAAGTATTCTTTGTCCTGAATGGGAGGCACTGCAAAGACACATAGCAAAGGGCATGTGTATATAGTTCTGTTAAGAGACGGAGTGAAGAATGGGGAACAATAATCCAATATACTCTTTGGTTTTAAACATCATTCTTTTAATATTAATGAAAATTCTTTTAATATTAGGAAGAAAAAGAAATAGACATGGATGCTCAGTTCATAGTTTTTATCTGGAAATTCTTGAAGCTGTGCACCAGTTATTTTATTCCTTTAACATATATTAATCTATTCTATTGCATGTATTTCTTTTTATTCTTTAGAAAATGCATTTAAAACTTATTTTTAACAAACTTACCCAAGTCCATTTATATTGCCATTTAGTAGCCTTGTTTTTGAGCCAAGTGTAGCAGAATAACTGGGTACAATAACATCTGTGGCTACCACTAAAGAATTGCCCCCTGTAGTCCATTTTCAAAACCTCTAATAAAGAAACACAAAAGATGAAAAGACAATTCAACTGTATCCCTCCTACCCACAACTTAAGTTATTGGTAGCATTTTGCTTTGCAGACTATACTGTGCATAGACTAGACTGTAAACAAGAACCCTTCAGCCCTCTATCTGATGGCTTCTTTCCCCGAAAAGGATTTAGGGCTGAAGAATATCAGCTCAAACAGAGCAAAGGTATCTCTGTGTACTCCAGTCAAAACTAAGAAATAGTTATTCCCTATCTTTAGTTACCTGCAGTGTTTCATGCCCTTTTCCCTCTGCTCTGAGGAAGGGAACATTAGTTTCATGAAGTTCTCAATGACAGTTGGAAATTGTTAGGCTTCCAAGAATGCTTTCATTTTAGAAGGGATCAAGGTCTTCAGGTGAAGAAATTAGGTGAGACCATTTTTTTATACCAAAGAAGGACAGATGAGACAGGTGGATTTTTTATATACTTTAACTATGGGGCCAGAATCTAAGAGATTCTGAATTTTCCAAACTTTGTGTATCTAGTTCACTTCTCAAGTTTCCCCTGTTGTTAATCTTATTCATAGATATCTGAGCCTTACATGTTATTTTGGCTGGAAAGATAGACCCTCTATTGTTTTCCATAGATAACGCAGCCTGTTGTAGTGAGCATTAGGCATTTGGTTGAGAATTGTAGCTATGGGTTGTAATTTCAGACACATGTTTTTATTGTCAAATTCTAATTCCTTGCTGGCTTGCCCTGCTTACTTTTTTCTAGTTTTGATTTCTGGGCTTCTGATAATTTATGTGTCTTGGGAATATTTATTTATAGTTGATAGCACTCCTGCCTCCAAAAAGGATCAGAGCAGCACACAATAAAAGATGCATGATAATAACACTTTAAAAATGGAAGGCAGTATTACAAACAACAAGTCTTGAAGTCAAACACCCTCTAGGAAAAAAACTAACCTCTCTCTGTCCTAGTCCTTTATGTTACTTTGGAGGTAATAATAGTACCTATATCATGGGGTCATTGTGAAGTTAGAAGTATTTACTTTGATGCTGGTACATGGTATGACTTTAAAAAGTAGAAGCTATTGCTATGTTGTTAGAAGAGAAAATAAATGTACCACAATCTCAGACTTCTCTATTTCCTGTTATTTTACATTTTGGTTCAGAAATTCTTGGAAGCCAAGGGAAAAACGTGGGTGCATTAAATTGGGTAAAACCTGAAGTTTTATGGATTATGGCTTTTGTTGGCTGAGCCTCTACTGTTTCCCACAGTGCCGTCCTAATAATTTATGATGTTCAAAAAAGGCATGGATATCCCAAACAACATTCTTACTAACAGTAAGTAGAAGCTGAGGTAGAGGGAATGACTGAAATTTAATGAGTGCCTATTTTGTATTAAGACTTCTTTTAGGAAAGGAGCATATTTGATTTTATTTAATAGTCCCACAATCCAATTGAATAGGTATTGGTATGTTTTATTTTATACCATAGACGAATAAGTTTAAGGTATTTAACTAAATTCACAGACTCATTTAAACATTTAGGTCTAGAATTTGAATCCAGGTCTGTCTGAAGCCAAAGCCCTTGTTCTTTTACATGTCAGTATCCACATCCATTGCCTACCCTGGAGCATTAAGTGAACAGGTGATCAGAGAGACTATAAAATGACTAGTTATGTCTAAATTACTCTTAAAACATGTTCTTGGATTCACTTACTTTGGCTCAAGACAAGGGGAGTTTCCTGGGCTGACTTCTCACTGGCCAGTGGCTTTGTGCCTTTCATCTTCCCAGAGGTCTTCACCTTGGACATTTTCTCTGACTTTTTGAAGATTCAAAGGAAACCCAATAGTCAGTTGTGTGTTCTAATACCTGGAATATACTGAAATCTACCAGTAAGACATGTATGATTTTAGTAGAATAAAGAAAGCAGACCACAGTTTATTTCTCTTTGTATTCTCATTCCCCATCTCTCTCTCTCTCTCTCTCTCTCTCTCTCTCTCTCTCTCTCTCTCTCTCTCTCTCTCTCTGTGTGTGTCACTGTCAGCTTAACCCTCCTCCTCCACTGCAGTTCTTTTAGTTATTATTATTTTTGTTTCTCATCTTTGTGGGAACAGATAAATTTCTGGTCTATTTGCCTTTTTAAAACTCTCTCCCTCATATCAACATGCCTTCACTTTCCACCTACCACAGTTACCTCTTCACAGTGTCCCCCACACAGTGACAACAGCTGAATCAAAACCATCTGCTGCATTTTTCATGTCTACCCACACATTCAATAGCATAATATTATCTCAAATATCTGATTTAAAAAAAAGAGATTTTACCATAACTTAGTGGAAAATGTTCTTTCCACTTGCACCTCTACTGAAGTTCTAGAAGATCTTCTCAATAAGTTGATTCATAGATACACTGGAAATGTGGTAAAACCTGGAGCCATCTGGAGCCACCTCCAAATTTGGTAAAATACTCCATCTTCTTCTCTTTGTATTCTTCCGTTGATTATTCTGCTTGAATGGCTTGAGATAAAAGTGCAGAGATTTACTGAGTCAGTGATGATTGTCACGCTACAGTCTGGGAGAAAATATTTACGACAAATACCAAACAAAAGACTTGTATTGAGAATAAAAGGAAAAAAACATCTTATAACTCAGAAAGAGGACAACAACCCAACAACAAACAAAATGGGCAAATATTTGAACAGATGCTTCAAAAAAAAAACTATGCAGGAATGATCAATAAGCACATAAAAAATGCTCAACATTGTTAACCATCAGGGAAATACAAAATAAAACCACAGTGAGATACCACTGTATTCTCAATAAAATGAATATTATTGAAAAGATAGATGGTATCCATTGTTGGTGGGGATGTAGAGCAATTGGAACTCTCCTAAACTTGGTTAGAATATAAAATGGTATTGCCAAGTTGAAAACAGTTAAGCAATTTTTAAAACAGTTAAATATATACTACTATGTCAGCCAACCATTCTACTCCTTGTTATTTATCCAAGAGAAATGAAAGCTATGTACATGCAAAGACTTGTAAATAAATGTTCAAAGTAAATGTATAATAGCTCCAAACTGAAAACAACCCATATGTCTATTGGCAGGTGAATGGGTAAACAATCTGTGATATGTCTATACAACTGGATACTACTCAGCAATAAAAAGGACCAAATAAATGATATATGCAACAACATGGATGAATCCCAGTCATTCTTTTTAATGAAGGAAGTCAGACAAAAAAGAGACATACTGTAATACTTTGTGGTTCTTTTTATATAAAGTTTTAGAAAATGAGAAGTAATTTATAGTGACAGAAAGAAGGACAGTGGTTGCCTGGTATATTGTGTAGGCAGAGATGGAATAGATCGATTAAGCACATGGAAACTTTGGAGGGAGTGGAAATGTTCAGTGTCTTTATTGGGTTATCTCCTGGGTGTATTCATATGCCAAAATTAATCAAAGTATACATTTTAAATATATATAGTTCCATGTGATGTAAATTACTTTTAAAAAATGTAACCATTTGCATAGCCAGGAGTAAAATATGAAGACACTGAAATGCAATTGGTAGTTTCTTGGGAATAATAAAGGGCATTATATTTGAGAACACATTTTGAAAGAAGTATTGGCAAGACTTGTTGAATAGCTAGAGAAAATTGTGAAGGAAAAGAAATAATAGACTGCAAACTTTTCAGCAGTAGTGATTGAGAGGGGGTAAAAACATTGATAAAAATGGGCAAGTTCGCAGAATTGATAGGATTTGCTAATAATAATGACAGGGGGTGGAGAGGTAACAACTCAATTATTTATTGGATACTTTATATATTTTTGGTATCTTCCCATACCTTGTTTCTTCCTCTTGCTGTACAATTATTCTGGGTATGATTATTTCATAAAAGGGGACTTTTCTTTATACTATGTCCAAGTGAGCACTTGATTTCTTTGTCTCTTCTTCCTAATATATTGGCATCTTAAAAGTTTAGTCATCAGTAACTTTCCTTTCTTCCCTACCTCCCGTCTGCCATGCAATCTCTTATGATTGCCTTATTTTAAAAGGGCTGTCTCAAAAGCACCATCACTTATTTTACTAAATCTGTTAGCTTCCTCAATTGTCTTCCTCTTTCATTTACTACAAGATTTAGTACATATTTATGTAATTTATTTTTATAAAGGATTCCTTTAAAATTGTTCAATTAAAAAGTGAAAAAAACTGTTGTTTATGAGACTGAATTTCTTTCCAAATAGTTCTAGAAATGTTTATGACACACTATAAAAAAACTAAATAATATCCACTCACTTCATAATATTGGAAAATAATCATATAAGCATGAAGTAATTTGGACACAAAACTATTAAATCAAGAAGACAACATAGCTATAAATTCATTCTTTCTAATTTTCTCTTCTAGGGAATGATTTGTAACCTATTCACTTTCTTGTGGGTTTTCACTTTTATCCTGGTTAGTGGAACATGTACAATGAAAGAAGTTTAATATTTGGGGAAAATAGCTTGGTTTTGCAACTAGTTTTTAATGAAGCTCTCTCTAAGGATGGACATGAAAACAAAATCTTTCAATATTTTATCCACAGTTTAGTGTAGGTTTTGGCAGATGGCGGCCATAAAGGTCAAAGAATTATAAGATCAATTTGTTGGAGAGTTTGGCCCCACATACAAAATTACCATGATAGCCTCGCCTCGGAAAAGACAAAAACTTGGCACCCATGCTTAGGCAGTGTGCTAGGTCAGCTTTCATGTGAGACAGAGAAGAAGCAGGAGAGGACATTTCTCACACAAAATCAGTGGATGCAGAGACACTGGTAGCTTCTATAGCCAACAGAAGGCATCACTCCAATAGCCCAAATAAAAGAGAAGAAGAATGGCCATAGCACTGGTGAGTAGAACTCAGGTAAGTCTCAGCGACTCCTAGAACTGTTTGGGGATATGTTTTAAAAATGGCTGGAATTTCTGCAGTTATGGGTAGAGGTGGAGGCAAAATATTCTGTGCATATTGCCTAATATTCTTCAAGAATATTATGTCTGGGAAACATATATTACAAGCATTAACAGCAACAGCCGTAAAACACATCAACATGACAACATGATCAACATGAAAGCATTCAGTGATCGAGTAGCATTCTGAATAAGGCAGCTCTACCATGTCAGAAGTGAAACACTACTTATCATATAGATGTTTTATAGGGGAATTAAGCACTATAATTTTCTATCAGATGTAAGAAACTTTGTTGTATCTACAGACAGCTTAGTTCACTTCTACCTAAAATTTTTCCTGTATGATAAGAATGCTATTAGCCTTTCTTTCCTCCGTCTCACTAACTTTTAAATAAAACATCAACCTTGCTTATTCACCTTCTCCTCAATCTCCAAGGAGGAGTTGCCCTTTGCCTTCCCAGTTTCCAGGCTGATTATGAAGTAGAAGCAGAAGAATGGGTAGAGAAAAGAGCCAAATGGTGGGAAGAAAGTGGAAAGGATTCCCACTTGCTTAGTTACACTTTTTATGCCTTTTGTAGTGGTAAATTCAGGTAATGGGCAAAGAAAGCAAAAAGTAAAGCCCAGACAATCTCCATAGTAAAGAGCCAGGGCAGAAAAGAGGAGGAGAGGGTCAAGTTTGGCAAGGGAGAGGCCCTGGAGCAGTTGCAGGATGCAAGAGGGTGTGGCAGAGAGATTTTTAAGAGTGTTGCTGTGTGAGTTTTAAATTGGAACTGCTAATTGTTCCTAGATAAATGTAAAGTTTGGAATTCCTCATAAATCACTCTTCATTGTTGGATAGTGTTTCCTGGCATTTAACTAACTGTAGAGATCGACTCCTGTGAACTGCTACATAGACGAGAGTTGTATGTGAATTGGCCTAAGTAGCTAAAGCTTCTGCTATTTTAGAAGCCAAATTCACAATACTTCAGTAAATGAAAATGCAAACACACATACACTCAGTTAGAGGCAAGCTAACAAGGTAGTAACAAGATATTAATTCTGCTTCTTAAGCCTTTTGGCTGCAACCTGTTAATAAAGTAAATGTGTAGCTATAGAGAGATTACTTTCCTTGTCTGAGGCATAGGCTTTTGGTTGTGGCTTTATTTGGAGTTGTGTTTTTGAATATTCATAAGTATGAAATGCAACTCACAAACCAGGATTATTTTCTGCGTGTGATAACAACCAGAAACAATGCCATCATTTATTTGGAAAAACAATATGGTGTGTGGGATAGAATGAGGTTATGGTAACAGATTTTTTAAACCATATATTGAACTGTGTCCTGACACATGGTCTGATAAGTCAAAATATTTTAAATCAGTAGAGTCCCAGAAAACCCAGGACATATGGCTGCCTTAGTGTTGGTCTTAAAATAGGATCTCTTACTCAAACACGATCTTTTCAGCAAATTAAACAATATTACCCCTCAGCCTCACACACACACATACGACATTCAATGAATTCCTTGATTTATTGATTCAGTCCCTCCCTAACAAAGTGTAGAAGCCCTTCAATGTATGTTTTCAGCCTTATCTTTTAGATTCTACTTTCTCATATCCTACCCTTGATCCATTTAAAACTCCTTCATTTCACTGTGCATGTTGTGCTCTCCAGCTTTTGCACACATAGTTTCCTTTTTATGGAATACCCTCCCCTGCACTCTTTGCCTAGATAATTTCTGCAGATTTTTCTAGATTCAGTTTAGGTATCATCTTCTGGGGAAAGATTTCTTATATTACTTCTCATTCTTATCCTTTTGCCTTGATGCATTTTTTTGTGCCCCCATGTTATCCCTGTGAACCTCTATTATAATGTATTTCACATGGTCCTTGTTATTAGTACTTCTTGTTGTCTCTCCTGAACAGTAAGTTATTTGAGACCAAAGTCCATTTCTTACTAGAGTTTGCAGCTCTATTTCTTAGCAGAATACTTGTACACAGTAGGCAATCAATAAATACTTATTAAAGAATCAAATAACAAATGTGTGAATGAATGAATAAGATACTGGAAACTGCCCTAATTATCAAAGCTTGAAGGAATCAGGACCTAAGGGAAGATATTCTAAGAGCTGAAATCTGAAGTTGTAGTAAAGGATGTGATGACTGATGGGGAAGGTTGTAGAGAGGCAAAAAGAAGAAAAATACTATCTGTTGGGAGGTGGTAAAAGAGGTAAGGGGCACAAGGGAAAAGACACAAAGCTCAGTGAACTGGTCTGTATATATTATGTCCCCCAGAAAAAGCCATGTTCTTTGATGCAGTCTTGTGGGGGCAGACATATTAGTGGGGATTAAGTTGGAACATTTGGATTAGGTTGTTTCCATGGAAATGTGCCTCACCAAACTGTGGGTGATAACTCTGACTGGGAAGTTTTCATGGAGGTGTGGCCCCACCCATTCAGCATGGGCCTTGATTAGTTTACTAGAGCACTATTCAAGCTCAGACAAGAGGAGCAAACTTGCTACAGCCAAGGGGGACACTTTGAAGAATGCATGGAAGCTGGGAGAGTAGCTGCAGATAAGAGACAATTTGAAGATGGCTGTTGAAAGCAGACTCTCATTCCAGAGAAGCTAAGAGAGGATGCCCCAAGAGCACCCAAGAGTGACATTTTGAAGAGGAGCATGGCCTAGAGAGGAATGTCCTGGGAGAAAGCCATTTTGAAACCAGAACTTGGAGCAGATGCCAGCCATGTGCCTTCCCAGCAAACAGATTTCCTGGATGCCGTTGGCCATCCTCCAATGAAGATACCCAATTGTTGATGTGTTACCTTGGACACTTTATGGCCTTAGGTCTGTAACTGTGTAACCAAATAAATCCCCTTCATAAAAGCCAATCCATTTCTGGTGTTTTGCATTCCGGCAGCATTAGCAAACTAGAACACTCAGCATGCACTGAATCTGAGGAAAGAGGGAGTTTATGATGTAAGGGAGGGAGTCTATAATGTTAAATGACAAAGGAGGATGTGGATCTTGGACTTACTCAAACCAAAAATCATTAATGCATACCCAACCCAATGGCTAAAATGAAAAAGAAAAATATTAAGTATTAGGGAGGATACAGGGCAACCAAAACTCTCATACACTGCTATTGGGGAGTAAATTGGTACAACCATGCTGGAAAATGTATACTCTGATGGAAAAAATTCCACATCTAGATGTATACCCAATATGAATGCATGCATATATTTATTAAAAAACATATACTGGAATACTTTTAGCAACACTATTCATAAAATCCCCAGACTGGAAGCTACTCAAATGCCCATCAATGGTGCAATAGATGAATAGATTGCAGTATATTCACACTTCAGAACTTGCAGGTACAAGAATGAATGAACTACAACTATCCACAGCATGGGTAACACACAATCACAAGATTGGATAAAAGATGGCAGGTACAGAGGAGCCATACTGTAGGATTCCATTTATAGAAAGCTTGTAAACAAACAAAACTAATTTATGGTTTTGGAAGCAAGAATAGCAATTAACCTTACTGGCCAGGGTTGGTGGGGGGCAATGAGTGAAAAGAAGCCTGGGCAGGGAATGTGGGATTCTGGTAGTGTTCTTTTTCTTGAATTGGGTGTTGTATATAAGAGTGTTCAGTTTGTAAACTTCTTTGAGCTTTTCACTTATGATTTATCCACTTTTCAGTAGGTATATTGTTCTTCACTGAAAATTTTAAAAAGCAATCAAATTTAGTATGGAATAAAGTGATTTAATATTCTGATGATATGACCCAGGAAAGTTTTTTAAAAATCATTTGAGAGAGCATTTCTGTAGAGAGGAATGTTATCAGTTTCATTGCAGGGATTGGGGTTGGGGGATGGGGGAAGAGTTTAAGGTTCATGTCTAGTTCAAGACATTTTTCATCAGGAGGAATAAGAAAGAGCAACTTATGTGTAACTAGGTCAGGGAAAGAGATTTTCTTTCATTCCATTCTGTTTTACTTAGGGTAGGGAACCACTCAAGAGCAGAAAGATATTTAAAAGGGAGAAATTTGCAGTACAGGAAAGAGGGAAGGATGAAGCAGAGTTCAGAGAAGGTCTGAGAGGATGGGATTGGGGCACAGGCAGAAAGTGTGGGACTTTAGAGGAGGATCAAGTCCTCTTCCTTAAAAATAAAAGGGACAGGGAGAGAAGATATAGAGACTTCTATAAACAGAAACTTATAGGTCTCTAAGTACAGCTTAGGAGGTTAAAGTGGGTATTGAACAAGTGCAAACTTAGCAATAACTTACACTGGGAACATCCTTTTGAGAAAAGAGGGATGAAAGTTTTGCATGAATCTGTGGGGACTTCATTAGCATTCTACTGTGTTATGGTGCAGTGCTTAGGAGTTCAGGATGGAATGGGAGGAAAGTGGTCAGAAGGGTTACCCAGTCAATGTTGGGTTTAAGTAGCGTTCAAAGAGGTGAGAAGTTCCAAGGTGTTGTAAAGGACTCAAAAAAAAAAAAAAAAAAAAAGCTCTACACAGGGCTCAGAGTTGTTTGGCATGAATTAGCTGAAGTAGAATGTTACTTGTAAAATTGGAGACTAGAAAGTGTCCCAGGAACTAGGGTTTGGGGTCTGTGGGAAGCACATTCAGTCCTTGCAGGGGATGGGAGAGACACCAGGCCAAGTCTTCTGTGGACGCTGGCTTAGATTTCAGGTCCTTCCTGAATTTCATCTCTCTCACTCTACCCACTCCAGAGTAAGCATTTTTTCATGGCCATAATTTCTCTACATAAATCTCCTTAAACAAAAATTGGGGCTATGCAGGGGTGTAAACATCCCTGGCAATGCAGGATATGACTCCCGGGGATGAATCTGGACCCGGCATCGTGGGACTGAGAGTATCTTCTTGAACAAAAGGGGGATGCAAAATGAGACGAAATAGAATCAGTGGCTTGAGAGTTCTCAAATGGAATCGAGAGGTCACTCTGGTGGACATTCTTATGCACTATACAGATAACACCTCTTAGGTTTTAATGTATTGCAATGG
>PVKY010006724.1:0-15654 GCA_004027775.1 Bradypus variegatus
TCTTTTGTTCTTTCATTTTCCGTTCTGTGGTCCTCCAGGATGCTGAGTCGTTGTTCAACTTCCTCTAATCTTGTATTATGAGTATCCAGAGTCTTTTTAATTTGTCCAACAGTTTCTTTTATCTCCATAAGATCTTCTATTTTTTTTATTTACCCTTGCAATTTCTTCTTTATGCTCTTCTAGGGTCTTCTTCATGTCCTTTATATCCTGCCTTTATATCCTGTGCCATGCTCTCATTGTCTGTCTTTAGTTCTTTGATTAATTGCACCAAGTACTGTGTCTCTTCTGATCTTTTGATTTGGGTGTTTGGGTTTTGGTTCTCCATATAATCTGGTTTTATCATATGCTTTAAGATTTTCTGTTGTTTTTGGCCTCTTGGCATTTGCTTTACTTGATCTCTAATTTGTCAGAACTATAGCTTGGTGGTGTACACTTTCTCTAACCAACCAGCAGATGGCGTCCGTGAGTCACCTATTACCCCAAGTCAGTTCTCCCCAACTTTGTCTTTGTGATGTGTGGGGATCTGATTCTTGTCGGGTTCAATTGGTGCACTAAATTTGGTTGTGTTGTTGGTGCTGTACGCCTTGAATGTGTGGCACGTGTCTGGGTGTTTAGGGGGGCAGGACAGCTGTCAAACCTCCCAGGTGTTCCCAGAGAGTTAAGGCTGTTGCAAGAGCCTAAGCCTTCATTTCAGTCTTGCCACAGATTGTCTCTGCCGCTGACCCACAAGTACTTGGTATTGGCGTATGGTCCCTGAGATTTCCGAGCGGGTCCTCCTTCTCTTCTGTGCTCTTCCAGGACCTCTGCTGAGGGAAGGCTGTGCCACATCACAAGTGTGCGCCGGCCCACCAGGGAAGCCCTGGGCTGCTGGGCCATGCAGGGGCACTCCCAGCCTGCTTTAAAGATGGTTGAATGGGGCATGTTAATTTCCCCTTTTTGCACAGCTTCACCTTCCCAGCTCCGGGACAATTAGCTGTGGGTGCACTAAAGGCCACTGTCCACAGCTGACATTGTGGCATGTGTGCGGTGCTGCAGGAAACACTCCCCATCACACTGGGTTTCTTGTCGCAGCTCTGGGCTGTGGGTCCGCCCCGGGCAGGAGTGTCCCCAGCCCACTGGGGAGACAGCTGCAAGGGGTGCAGTTTCTTTCTCCTTTTGGCTCCCCTCTGCTCCCCTGGCCCCATGACAATCTGCAGCAGGTGTGAGAAGGGCTATCCTCCAAGCCAGACACCAAGGCATTGGCCCAGTCTGCTCCTGCTGTGCTTCACTTCTCCCAATCGTATCCGCAGCCGCTCCCAGGTTTTTTTGTTTTTTTTTTAAGAACCAGTCCATCTCCAAACGCCAACCCACTGTTTCCCCACACCGCAGTGCGGCTGCTGGACTTTCAGCCAACTCACTCGTTTCAGAATGCAGACTCCCAGTCCCACCAAATGCATGGTCCCTGAGGATCTAGCAGACCCCATCCAGCTGGTGCATCACTGGAACTGGTAATCTGGGCCACTTTCTGGTTCCCAACCAGTATTTTTCACAGAGGTGTTCCCCTGCCCTGTCTCACCTAGCTGCCATCTTAGGTTCCTCCTTCACAGACTGTTTTTATGATTTTCTTTTTATCATTGGTTTTAAGCAATTTGATTATGAAGCATAGATTTCTTCATGTTTCTTTTGCCTGCAGTTCATTGAGCTTCTTGGATACATGCATTTATAGAAATTTTTCAGTCATTATTTCCTCAAAAAAATTTTCTGCTTTCCCCTTTTCCTAGGACTCCAATTATACATACAATAGGCCACTTGATATTGTTTCACTGCTTGCTTGTTCTCTGTTAAACATTTTTTTAGTCTTTTTTCTCTCTGTATTTAATTTTGGATAGCTCCTATTACTGTGTCTTCAAGTTATTTAATCTTTTCTTCTTCAGTGTCTAATCTGCTGTTAATTCTATCCAGTGTATTTTTCATCTAGACATCATATTGTTCATCTCTAGAAATTCAATTTTGGTCTCTTTTATATCTTCAAAGGATCCCTGCTTCCAGCTTTGCCAACCTTCAGGCTTTTCTCAACACAACAGCCAGAGTGATCCAATTAAATTATTCAGATAAAAAGTCAACATTCTTAAAATGACTGACTATATGACATCATCCAAATTCGCCTACTACCTACTACCTCTTTACATGACTTTATCTGGCTTCATCTCCTACCCTCACTCCTCTGCAATCACACTGGTCTCCTTCTACTCCTGGAATTTATGAGGTATGTTTCCATCTCAGGGCCTTTGCATTTGCTGTTAACTCTGCTGGAAATGGTTATCTACCATATATCCACATGCCTTATCCCTCACCTCCTGCAGGGCCTTACTCAAATGTCCTCAATATACTCTTCTTTTCCACCTGATTTAAAACTGCAGTCTCTACCCATGCAGATAGTTCCTACCCAGCTTCCTCACTTTATTTTCCCCTCTAACTCTTATCATAATTTATATATGGTACTTTTAAATGTAATTAATTTTATTAATTGGTAGTCTATTCAACACTGTAAGAGGCAGGGTTTTTGTATGCTTTGTTCACTGCTTCATTCACAGCTCTAAAACAATCCCTGGCACACAGCAGACACTCAAATATTTGTTGAATGAATGAATAAATGAGAGCCTGTTGGCACAGGGAGTGAGTGAAAGAATGTAATATAAAGAAAAATAATTAGCACATTTTATAGCTTTACTGTTCCCAAACGCTTTTTCACATACCATTTAATTCTCACAAGCAAGAAGTGTAGCTATTGCCATCATTCCCATTATAAATGAAACAGAAGTGAGGCTAAAGGAATGTGAATACCAGTCACAGGCACAGCTAGGTAGCAGGACTAGGACCTGATCCCACACCCTTTGTCTGCGGGTGCCATGTTCAAGGTTGGCACCTAGTTAGTGAAGGCCTTTAGGGATAGGCAGAGAACGCTTTTCAGCTTTGATTTTGTTTGTGACCATTTCCTGAGGAAGGACTTGGTACAAGCACTTCCATGTTTCTGAGTTACAGCACCCTAAGAAAACCCCAACATGACAGAGCAAGCACACCACCTGCAGATGCCCAGGAGATCCTGGGACTTATTTTTAGACAGGATAGGAAAAGTGCCAAGTATCTTCTAGGAGAGTTGGCATCTGGCAGGCTGCTGATACAGCTGTGTTTATGTAAGCCTGCAGTGGAAGGGAGCATGAGGGTTATAAAGCAGGCAGGAGGTGCTTAATCCGTCTCTACACTTGCCGGTGCTCTGATACCCAGAGTATTTTGTTGGGAATTTGTGGAACAGGAGTTATTGCTGAGGAGAGAGGGTCATGCTGATAATTTGGAGATTGCAGAGGGCATGGGAGCAACTGGCTCTCCAAGTCACAGCACCTGTCAGAATGGTCCTTTAGAAGATCTGTTCACTAGTTCTTGGCCTCTTCCCACCCTATCATCCAGAAGTAAATAAAAGAACAGAAGCTAATTCAAATGGTGCAGCAGTAAAGCATAGCAACTCACCTGATTCTGGCCATTCTTTCCTGAGTTACCTTGCAAAAGCAATCCACAGCACCCCATCCTGCAGATGGGGTCAAATAGTGGACTCCTGTTATCAAATAGTGGACTCCTGTTTTCTCATAGAGCCAGCATAGAGGCTTTTAAAAGGCTCTTTCAAAGTGAATCAAGGTAGAACTTTTAAAATAAGTTTATTTTAAATATTTAATTATGAAAATGTTCAAATATACACAAAAGTAGAGAAAATAGTATAATGAAACCTCATGTATCCATCACCCAGCTTAACAGTTATCAACATGGTCAGTCTGGTCATCTGTTCCCCTACCCAGTCTGGAATTATTTTGAACAAAACCCAGACAACACATCATTTCATCTGAAAATATTTTAGTATGTACCTCCAAAATATAGAGAATCTTAAAAAAAAAAAAAAACACCATCGTCACCCCCCCCCAAAAAAGAAAGAGCAATTCCTTATGTCAAACACATTACACAAAGTTCAGATTTCCCCAACTGTCTAAACAAATTTTTCTTTTCATTTTGTTTAGATCAGGATCCAAAAAAGCCCATCTCTTCCTCTCTCTTCTCTGCAATTTATCGTTCAAGGAACCAGGTCATTCGTCCTGTAGAATTTTCCATGTTCTGGATTTCTCTGATCACTTCCCTGTGGTTTTGTTCAACGTGTTCCTCTGTAACTGCATTTATTTATTAACTATCAATTTATTTCCTGTAAATTACTAGTTAGATCTAGAGACGTGATCAGACTCGAGTTCAATTCTGTGGCAAAAATACTTCCTAGGTGGTGCTGTGTCCTTCCATCAGAGGTGCTGAATATCTGGCTGCTTTTTCTGTGATGTTAGCAAACTGGAAGAGCATTGCTTAGACCTAATCATTAATTGATGCTTAATAAATTTTAAAGAACAATTGTGGCTGCATTGGCTGCCTCTGAGTGATACATTCAGAGAAGCACTTCCTGGAAAGGGTGTTTTGTGCTTGTTTGTTGTTTTCCTTCCAGGAAGGCAGCTGCACTCTAGGGAGCCATCCCAGCCCTGGGCACTGGGTCTCCTTTTCCGTCTCTCTGTGGGTGCAGTGGCTGCACTTGCCCACTAGAGGACACTGTGGCTCCAATACTTCACAGGGTTCCTAGCCAGGCTTGCTAACCTGGTGCCTCTCAGAATGCAAGACTTTGGAGTATATTTATTAGGTACCAACTGTGTGCTTCCTGGGTCAATGGGAGAGATCAAAGAGGTCAAACCCAAGGTCCTCTGACATTGTTTTTTTGTCTTTTCCAGGGTAAAAAAAAAAAAGTTGGCTACTTCTGCATCTGCTCATTTTAGCTCACCACAGGGTGGCCGCCTCCTGCTGTAAACTGCAAATGTGGTTACTTAGTTGGATTTTTTTTTAACTGCAATATATGGACTTTTAGAAATGTGAATGTGTCCAAAGAATCCAGAGTTTATTCATCTCTGAAACAGTTTATTCGTTTATTCAACAACATTTGAGTACTCAGGAGAGAGGGAGGGGAACTGATGGTCATTGAGACTCCGTGCCAGGCACTTCCCGAGTCTGTAAATACCACTACATCCTAAAATGATGTGTAACGTTAAACTCATTTAATATCCAAGGAACCGAGCCTCAGTGAGGTTAGCTAACTTGCTGAAGGTTACCCTGCCAGATTCAAATGTAATAACTATGTTCGTTTTCCACTAAAACCCTCAATGCCATGCTGACAGGCATAGTACTGGGAGGTAGAGAAAGTGAGACGATGACAAAGGTGGAGCCCCTGTCCTAAAGGGGCTCATGATAGAACAGAGAAGTTACAGCAAGAGACGAATGATTCCAGGTCTCCTAAAAAGTGGGAACCCTCACAGCTTGTGGCATCCACAGTGTGCCCTCCTGCTGCTGTAATGCTCCCCCTGCAAACGGGAAGCCGCAGCCACTATTAACAGGACATGGCTGGGCTCTGCTTGCAGTGATGCTTTTGTGTTGACTGCCCTCTTGCCTTCACCCCGTCTCCTCGGCGACCAAGGCTTCAAAGGGACATAAGGGTGATACAGATTATGACCATCAATCCACTTGGAATAGATAGCAAAGCCAAGGCAGACATAGTTCCTGCTGCTCAAAATCCCCCAGTTTAATGGCAGACATTTGTCATCAGGGCAATAGCAATGAGTTCTTGTGAATTCTGTGCTGATGTAGCAAATAATTTAAAATGCCCTTCTAGTTATTCATATTTTCTAACTCACTGATCCATTCCTTTGCTTTGTCCCTACTGCCTCTTAGTTCAGCCCTGGCAGCACAGCTGAATTCAGAGAATTGATAACCGTAGCCCAAGCAGTGGAATTTACTAAATGAAGTCAGTTTACATGAAGGAGAGGGTATGACAGTTGGCTGATGGGAGAAGAGACTGGTTGGCTTCACTGGGAAAGAAGATAACAGGTGGCAAATGTCTAAAGCAGCAGAGCCAGGAGTGTTTGGAGAGAAGCGATCCTGAACACCACTTCAGCTTCAGGTGATCACAGCTTCAAGGTTCTGGGAAGAGAGAGCAAGGGTGGGTGTGCTCCAAGCCACCACCCTCCTCCATATGAGCCCCGAGATAAAGAATGAGCCATCAGCCTGCCCCTTTGCTCTCTGCTGAAAGGACCTCCCTGTGCAGACTCTCCCTCTGCATATACAGTTGTGCTCCTGGAACCATCAGGCAAGCGTGCCAGTTCCTTCAGCTTTTCTGGTATTTTCCTGACCTGCAGCCCCTTTTCCTTGGATATAAATTGCTGTAGCAAGCCAGGCCAGCAGAATGCTTGCTGGTGCTTCACAGGCTTTCCCTGAACCTGGCTAACCCCGTGACTGGCAGCCTAGGGGGCTGCTTACAGCTAGTGGGCATCCTGGATGAATGCATTTCCCCCTCTCTGCTATTCTTGTATATTTTGGAGTGTGCAGAGCCAGGCATGGGAGCTGCAGACCAGCTGCAGCAACAGATAGAGAAGCCAAGGGAAAGGTGCATTTCGTTGCAGGACGTCCTTCAAGGAGAAGGGACAGGTTAACTCCATCTCTCTGCAGAGGACTTGCAAAGCTCCCCGAGGAGCTGCAGCAGGCTGCCACAGCTGTAGGACAGATCACATGTTCTGGCCGCACACGGGAGGGTGCCCGGCAAACTGAGACTGCCCACGCCAGCCGCTGGGCCCCATTTTGCACAAACCACATTCCTCCTCTGACCTGGCATGATGGCTAGAGAATTGTGGGTCATCTTGGGGTCATTTGAACCAGCCCCCTGATTCCAGACCCACTTCACTGATTCCAATTCAGAAAATAGATAAAGGCAGGAGATGGAAGGGGAGAATTCTGTTTTGCAATTCACTCATCTCCTTGATAGCGTGCTTGGTGGTGGCTGAACCATCAATCATAATCCCCCCTTACCCCCACCCAGAGGGTAGTGGATTGTTCTAAAGCAGTGGAAAGGGAACAGTCAAAGCAAAGAATCCCAGAATGTCACCATCACCCTAACAACGGGGCGGGCAGTTTCTATGCAGATTCACACCTTCCTGCCTTAGTACATGCAGTTCCTTCTGTCTTCAACACATCAAGCCTCATCCACCTGGTGAACTCCTACTTGGTCTTTTAAGATTCAGCCAGCATCACTCGCTTGGACCCCCCTTATAACACTACATGTTTTGCATACATCTCTCTCTATTCAACACCAATCCCATTGTACCTGTGGCTCTTTTCTCACCTGACTTAGAGCTCATGGAGGGCAGGGACTAGGTCTCATTAATCTCTGCCTGGAGACTGGGTCCATGACGATGTTTATTGGCAATGTGTCAGAAAGGAAAATAAGATCACAGAATTTAGAGATGGATTCTGCTTTGGAAATCTCCTAGTCCCACCCACTGGTTTCACAAGAGACAAAACTGAGGTTCTGAAAACGGTGCCTTCGCCAAGGTCACATGGCTAAGTAGTGACAGAGCTTAGCTAGGAACCCAGACCTGCTGACCCCTGGGCCTGCTCTCAGGGAACTGAACAATCACTCAGTGGTCTGCATTTCCCCTGCCCAGCCTGGGTGGAAGGGCTGATGAGTCATAAAGAGGCTTCTGGGCCAACAGCAACAGGTAGGAGAAGGGGTAGGGAGACCCTATTGAATTTTAGAGCTGGGTCATCACAGACCATCTGGTCTCAGCGCTGCATTTATAGACAAGAAAATGCAGGCCCACAGGGTTGAGGAGCTTTGCCCAAAGTCACACAGAGAGCTGCTGGTAGGGCTAGGATGAGCAAACAGGCCTCCACATTTCTAGGGCTGTGCTCTTGCATGCTTGGGAGAATTGGAAGTTAACCTTCCACCCCAGAAAGACGGATGACCGAGCCCTCCCCACCAGCTGCTATCCGAGGGGCAAGTCCCTGGAGTCCTAGACTCTTCTAGGCCTTTCTCTCCCTCGCCTGGTGGCACAGCACTTAAATAAGGTGCGTTCTGCATAGATAATAAAGAATGCATCCCTTCCAGGGAGGGAGGCCGTGTCTGGGCAGGCAATGTGACAGATGGTATTTACAATGTGTGCTGAGAAGTTCTCACACAGCCTCACTTCGGCTGTGTGGCTGAGAGATGGAGGGAACGGACCTGGGTGCCCACTGTCTCACTCCTCTGTCTGATGATCCCAGGTAACTACTGCTGCAATTCCTTCCAGGGCTGTTCCCCTAGTGTGAGTTGCCTCTTGCCACACTGAATAGGGAGCTCCAGGAGGTTTTGCTCTTGCTGCTGCTTCCTCATCATCAGGGAGCCTGCCTCATCATTCTTTCAAGGTAGCCTCCCTTCACTGGAGTAGGTGCTCATTGAATTGACATTCTTCCCCAAAGCAGACCAAGGAGGTCCCATGAGGCCGGAACACTAGGCAGACTTCCCAGGGATTCTGACCACTAGCAGGCCTTCCCTAGGCCTGGGAACGTATAAGTAGGACAGGTTCATCCATTTGGTAAATATTTCTTATGAACCCTCAATGTGCCAGGAATCATTCTAAGACTCGCACATACTCGAGTGAACAAACAGAACCAAGTCCTTGCCCTCATGGAGCAGAAAGTCCAGTGTAAAGGTTTGTCACAGGCCTTGTACCAAATTGTCCAAGGCCTGCCCGACTCTCTCACCATTTCTTCCACTCTGCAGAGCTTCTTGAACGCCACATTCCTGGCCTCATGCAGTGGTGAACGAAAGGAGAACATTCCCTTTCCTTTTGGGGACACTGATTACACAACTAGCTTAAGAGACAAAACAGATAAACAGACCAATGGGAGCTTCTCATCCAAAGTCTGAGATGCCCCTCCCCCTATGCTAGCCTGCAGCTGGACCAGCCCATTTGCGAGCATGGCTTTCCACCCGCCTACTTGCCACGAGAGAACTGTCACTGCAGGCATAGCCGGGGTCGAGGGCACTCACCACCAGTGGGGCTTTTGTACTTCACATTTAAAATAGAAATTTGGTGAAAGGACTGGAGGATCAATCCTCCTCTGGACCCAGGGACTTTAGTGTCCCCATTTGTAAAATGGAGGTGATCGCACTTGTACTTATCTCATAGGCTGGTTTTTTGAGGGTGAAATAAAACAAATGTGGAAGTGCTTTGAAATAAGGGCAGCAGGCATACAAGCTTATTATTGTGCAGAAGAATCTTCTCTCTGTGATATAAAATTTGTCTCTTGTTGAGGGTTGAAATTAATGACTATATAATTAGACTTTGTGTCATATTAAGAGACATGTCTCCGTTTTTCATTAAAAAGACATTTATCCAGCTCCTACAGTGCACAATATTGTGTATTGTGATGTATAAAAAAATGGAATAAGCCATGATCTCCTTCAAGGAACTTAAATTCTTGAAAAAGGAAGATAAGACTTATAGAATATAATGTAAGGCCAAAAGCAAAACGTGATTTAGAGGCAAGAGTGGACTCCAATTGGTCTGGAGAGTTTAGGCGGCTTTGTGGAGAGAGCATTCCATCACAGAGATGTGCAAAATTGAACAGACTATTCACCGAGTGGACAGGACCTAACTGTAGCATACCTGGAGATCATACAGAAGTGTTGGGGGGCCAAAAAGAATCCCAAATGGAACCCTAGGGCCCAACAAGCCCCATAGAGATGGTAGGGAAGGAAGATGTGACCCTGCAAAGCAGCTGATATTTTCCTGAATGTGTGTGTGACTAAACCCAGGGATTAGGGAAGTTTCCTCTCTGCTTTTCTGAGCTCAACTTTTGGTTGCCCACGCTTCTCTTTGAAAAGGGTTTGGTGTCTGTGAACCTAGACATCTTTTAGTAATGATTTAAGTTACTCAGAAAATTGGAGTCCCTGGAGTGAGAAAGGAAGAGGCCGAAGGAAAGGGGGAAAAAACTCCTTTAGCAGTCTTGTTCTGTTTGATCTTGCAGACAGCGGGTAATAATGGAAGAATGCTGCAGACGGGATGCAGGGTGGTTGGATTCCAAGGAGCGTCCTCCTCCTGGAGCCCAGTCCACTGTTCTGACTTGCAAACTTCAAACATGACTGGGGGATTCCTGAATGACAGAAGAATTCAGGGCCAGGGCTTGGATCTTGATCAAAAATAACTCATGTCTTCATCTCAGGCAGGCAAAGGGCAGCAGCTCAGGGGCTGGTTTGGCAGTTTCTCAGAAGATGGGAGCCACAGGTGGGGAGACTGCAAGGGTGGGCTTAGGCTTGCTTTAGGGAGAGAAGGGCCCGTGAAGGGTGTGGGCTGGGGAAGGCATCAGAATGGGAAGCTGTGTTGATGAAAGAGAGGCCCAAGTGAGAGAGGTTCTGCAGAAAAAATCATCCCCTCTACCTCCCCTTCCTGGCACCCCATTTGCTTTGAGTGGTAATTACAGCCCTTAATGTTTCCTCCCTGGCTTCTCATTAGCTCAAAGTGTCCACAAACTCCTCAGCTCCCCTCATCCTTTTCCTGCCCTCCCCAGTGGCTCCTTCTGGCTTTCCCTTTCCCTCTCTGAGTTCACTAATGGCAGCCCCATTGTTCTAGCCACCCAGGTTCAGACATCAGATCTTTAAAAAAATCCTGTCTTGGGGAGTGCTTCCTAGAGACTCAGTCCTCAAAGGGTTCTTCCTTCTCTCCTCCTCCTCATCCCACTGGGCTGTAATTAGAGGAGTGTCTAATTTTCTCCCAGGAGGCCAGGGCCTGGGTTTTATTCCCTTTTCTAGTCTCAGCACCACGGCCAGGGTCTAGCAAATAATGGACGGTCACAAGGCGTTAGTTGAATTGTACCACTGAGCTGCTGCTGAGTTAATCTCCCTAAAATGCTGCTCTGGGTAGAAGCTGTCTCCACTTCCCCGGTGCCCAATGGGTGAAGTCCAGCCTCTGCAGACTGGCACTCAAGGGCTTCTGCGACACGGGCCTCATCCACCTGGCCAAACTCACTTTGTGCTCAACCACTTAATAGTTCCCCAACGTGGTCAATGGTTTTCCAATCTCCATGCCTTTGCTGGTGGGGTTCCCTCCACCCAGAAACCCTTCCACACTCTCTACCCCAAAGTGCCTCATTCTTCAAGGCTCGTCTCAGCACGTTTTTCCCTCTCTGAACTGAGTTTGAACCCTTGGAGTTTGAACCACTCTTCCCAGCCACTGCATTGACTTAAAGTGCCTTATTAGGAACAATTGGTGTGAGAGCACTTATAAAATGGGAAGCAGGGTATAAATGTCAATCAGCCCTTGTTTGTTGTCATTTTCCATCAGATCCTGGTCTCTCTGAGGGCAGGGCCCAACTATAGTACATCCCAAAGCACCTACAAGTGCTTGGACCCAGTGAAAGTGAGGAAGCCCCTGCCCGTTCCCTCCTCTACCCCTAATATTGTGCCGAATGTGCCAGAGTTCTAAGACGGCTTAGGCTGGAGTGGTACAAAAGCTATCAGGTAGCCTGGCTAATCCTATCCCACGGAGGTTTCTGGGCCTTAGTGGGGAGGCTCTCTGCCCCCTTTCAGGCCCTCGGGCCCTTGTCACCATTTCCCACTGCCTGCTGGGGACGTGGGTTGTACCTAGTCGCAGATTCACCTGGGGCTGAGAGGACTGGCAAGGCGAGGCAACACTGAGGACAAAAGATCAGGGTGCAGGTCAGAGTCCACAGAGGAGGCTGGATGTCACAACTCATCCTAATGGTCTCCGGGGCCAGGTGGCCATTCTCTTTTCAGCAGGAGACAGGGAAGGAGAAGCAGCCTCTTGAAAGAGGATTTTAGATAGAGGTTGGGAATTCTTTCCTAGGAAATTTTTGAAAACACTGTCTGCCAAGGTGTGGTGAAATTTTTTCAGTGGCAGAAGGAAGAACAAAATGCCCTTCTGGATGCTTCTCAGATTCTCCCTCTCCCCTTTATTCTAACTGCTGCTATCCTTGTGACCACTTCCTGGGACAGCACCTCCCATCTCCCTGTGCTCAGCGCAACCATCCTCTGTCCATCTTCCCCACTGCAGCCAGAGGGATCTTTTAAAGTGTTGCTCCCCTGCTTATAATCCTTCAGTGGCTCCCATTGACCCCTAAAGTCCAAACTCCTTTCTCATGAAACTCACAACCCTTCACAACCTTCCTCTCCTTCCTCTTCCAGCCATGCCAAATTGTTCATAGTTTCCCTTTGCCCATGCTGTTCCCTCTGCCTGGAATGCCTCCTTTTCACCTTTCCCACTCTGCCTTGCTAAAGTCTTTAAGACTCAGCTCTATTGGCACGTCTGTGTGTAGCCTTCCTGGACTCACAGACCCCCTCTTTGGGCTTCTATACCCCCTGGGCTTCCCTTGAACCCAGAACTAAGCCTTATGTTGAACAGGGCTGTCAACCCCAATTAAAGTTTCATGAGGGCAGGATCTGGGTTCTGTCCATCTTTGTATTCCCAAAGCTCTGTTACTGGCCCTTAGTAGGTACTCAATAAATATTTGCAGAATTGAACTGTGTACTGAGATCCATTTCACCTGAGGGGAAGACAGAATTGGATATGCTGGGAAATGCTTCCCCTGGGCTGGGAAAGAGGCAGAAACAAAGGGGCAGCTGGAATAAGGACCCTGTGCAGGACCACTGAGCATCTAGGTGGAATGTCAACCTCTAAACCATTCTCCCACCAGTTCCCCCTGGAGCCAGGCTTAATTATAAAAGAACCAGCACCCATGTGGGTCATGCAAATGACAGCAGGGGTTGGGGAGACACAGTGACACTGACCCTAGGGCCCCCAACACTCGCTTGTTCTCCAGGCTTCTTTCTCCAAAGGAGTCAGCCTCTCTTCTGTCCCCTGAAGGCTGTTTTCAAAATCACACCCTATGTAGACAGTTTTATTTACAAGGAAATCTTGGCAGGATCTTGACTTGTTAGTAGAGTAGGGTTGGGGAAGTGGGGTGGTGAGAAACAAAAATAGTCAAAATGATCACACTTTCTGAAACTGAGATGAAAACTGGTGTCTGTAGCAAACTCATCTAATTAGAACAGAGTTAATTTCCTTTTCCGTATTTAAGGGGAAGAGTTGTTGCCATGTGAGATGGTCACAGGTTGGATCCTGGGGCTGGGGTTATATGTTGGCTTTCTGAAGATGAGAGCATTAATGGCAACTTTCACTACTGGGAAAAGAGCCTTGGTTTCTGAGAGGGAGGGAGAGAGTGAGTGGGTGGCTGGTGGGAAGAGAAAGGGAAGAGGAGTGGAAGGGGTCAGCCTTGACGTGGGTTGGGGACTGGCTGCAGAGATGGCACCATGCATGAGCCAGTAAGCCTCCCGGGGACAGCCAGGTCCCTGTCCCAGCCAGCGATTGGCATGGTTTAGACAAACAGCCTCTGCTTGGGGGAGATGGCATCTCCTGGGGACTCTTTCCTACATGGAAAGGCTCCAATTTTTTTTCTTCAAAAGAAGCCCTACTCCTTTGCTCTAATTCATTGCTGCTTGCTTTGGTTTCTTTACTTCCCCTCTCCCAGTTGGGGCACCTGCCTAGGTTTACCTTTATCAACCTGGCTAAATGAGGCCAAGACATTGTCTTTTAGCCCTGGGAGGCAGGGCAAGATTAGGGTTTGGGGTCTTGTACCCCCCCCCCATCTGACTTCTCCCTTCCCTAAATCACTGGGTCTACCAGGACCTCCTCAAGTCTGAGAACTCAGTAAACAGAGATGGGAGGGTAGTTGAGGGTATCCTATCCTCACCAAATCCGCCACCAATTCGCTCCCAGTTAACCCCGACATTGCTAACCAAGTGAAAACCTTGCCCCTGCCTCTTTCTTACACCTGCCGCCTCCAAGGGGTCATTAACCCGGTAAGTCTCTGGAGGTGGGCACTTGCTCCCTCCAGCCCTGGGAGGACAGAGCACCTGGGCCGGGGTGGGTGGAGGCTACCGACGGTGATGGGGCGGGGGACAGCGCAGTCCCGGTCCCCGCCCCGGGACGTGCAGCCACTTCCCCTCCTCTCCGCCGCAGCCCTCCCCCCTCCCGGGCCCCGCAGCCCTGACCCACGCGGCCCGGGTGGTGGCGCCCGGTGCTGCGGGCGGGGCCGGCGGTCCCCGTGAGCAGCCCCGCCCCCGCCCGCGCACCGCTCGGGAGGAGTCCGAGGGGGAGGAGGAGACTCGGGCGCAGAGCGGGGGCCGCGGGAAGCGGGAAGGGAGCGCGGGGGAGCGGCGGGGCCGAGGCCGGCCCAAGGGCGCCCTCGCCTCCGAGCCGGGTTCAGAGGCCGGCGGGGCCGGGAGTGAGGAGAAGTTTGGCGGCGGCTGGGCCGGGCGTCCGGGGTCGCGAGGCGGCGGCGGCGCTGAGCCGGGGCCATGGGGGCGGGCGCGGCAGGCGCGGAGGCGGCGCTGCGCGCCCCGAGTCGCCCGAGCGGCGTGGCCGCCGCGGCGCAAAGTTAGCGCGGCGCCCCCGGAGCCCGCCTTGGCCATGGGCGAGCACCCCAGCCCGGGCCCCGCAGTGGCCACTTGCGCCGAGGCGGAGCGCATCGAGGAGCTGGAACCCGAGGCTGAGGAGCCGCTGCCCGCCGCGCCGGAGGACGTGAGTGCCCCTCCCCCGCCCGGGCAAACTTTCTTGGGTGGGGGGCTTTAGGGGAAGAGCTGCCCCCGTCTCGCCCCGCACCCCCCGCGGGGCAACTTGGAGGTTTCAAGGTGACGCGGGAGCGCCGGGTATTGGCCAGGTCCCCCGGGGCGGGAGGGGGCGGAGGGATGGGTCTCCCCGAAATGCACGCGCGCGCCACCCCCGCTGGGGCTTCCCTGCGGGACGCAGCTCTGGGACCCGCAGCTCCCGCTGCTGCGCCGGGGACCGGTCGCCCGCCGGGGCCCCCTCCCCGCGGCTGGTGCAGTGCCCGGGACGCGGCGTTTTCCCGCAGAGGCGGCCGCGTCACAGCAGTGACTCCCCCTCCCCTCCCACTCGCGACCTGCGGACTCTCGGGGCCCCGGGAAGGAGCGGGCGCCGCAGAGCCCCCAGCCCCCAGCAGCGCAGGCCGGTCTTTTGACCCGCATCTTGGCTCCAGGGTTAACTCCCGCCCCGGCACCTGCCCTGTCGCGACGCTGATTGAAATTCAGACTGACCCCTGTCCCTGAACCCTGCTAAAGGAGGGAGAGAAGGGGGGTTGGGGCGGTTTTGCCCCCAGAGGGTGCTCAGGAGTCTGACACCACGTCCTCGGTGCCGTTGACGGTCCCCTGGGCTAGTACAGTCACGGGCTGCCCCAGAGGGCTTCTCTGCCATCTGCCGCCTGGGTCTCCTCCGCTCCTGAGAGCCATCGACTCCACCAGCACTGGGGAGTCCTGGGAACTGGAGTTTCTTAAGCTTCTCCCTCCGGGGGTTAACCTGCAAATACAGGCAAAAGCCAGAGTGGGAGAAGCCAGGCCCCCCACCCTACAAAATCGAAACCAGAAAGTCTGAATGTGGAGGGAAGGAGGACTTAAGGTCTTCTGTCCTCATGCTATCCTATCATTTCCTTCTAGCTCTAACCCCAGGTAGAATCTAACATCCTTACCACTTAGACTCAGCCTTGAAAAAGTCTGGGTGCATTTCTGGAACCTCCCCCAAACTGCAGGCAAAAATTAGAGCTTTTGCAGGAGTGAATTTTCCTGAGTAGGGGTTACTGGCCCCCGGACCTGACGGAATTGCACGGGACTCGCATTCCCAGGCCTGGGTGTGTAGATGTGGACATACAAACTATGGGCAGCGGAAGTTATTATGGGCGCTTAGAGTTGGGTGCCTTGTTCGG